>VDFB02324389.1:0-278283 GCA_007258455.2 Sequoia sempervirens | reverse complement strand
ATCCATCCTTGGCAAAGGAAATGCATTGCTTGATTGTTTATCTTCTTTATAGCTAGAGAATCTGTACACATCCTCCACTCCCCATGCTTCTTTGGTGCTGAAATGCTGCGAGTCTTGCTATGGACTCAAACTCTCCCGTATCAAACCCTTTCTCAACAACTCTTGAACTTGTCTGTTCAACTCCTCATTTTCTGCTGGAGTCATTCTATGAGCTGCCTTATTTGGCAAACTGGCTCCATGAATCAAGTCAATCTGATGACTAATCTTCCTTATTGGTGGTAAACCCTCAGATACATTATCAGAAACAGTATCCTGAAACTCATCCAACATCCCAGAAACTTCTTCTGGAACCTTCTCACTATCCTCGTTACTCACTCTAGGAATCAATGCATAACACACACGCTCATGCTTTATACCTTCTAAAAATTTGCTTCCATCTACATAACAAATTCTAGCACTACTGCATACCTTTTCTTCGATCTCCTTCAAGGGTTTCAACTTGTGATGAACCCCATCCTTTGTCAAGGAATAAGTGTTTGCATGGCCATCATGTATAGCTCGCCTATCGAACTGCCACGGCCTCCCCAATAGCATGTGACATGCATCCATGGGAATGATATCACAGAGTACCTCATCATGGTAGCTCCTGATCTTGAACTTTACTAGGCACTGCTCATTAACCAAAACTTTGTGGTCTTTCTGCAACCAGGCAATCGGATACGGATGCGGGTGTCTTTCCCTCTTCAGCTTCAACTTTGTGACCATCTCCTCTGACACCAGGTTATCAGTGCTCCCACCGTCAATAATGACATCACAACATTTTCCTTCACACTTGCACCTTGTGCTCTGGTTTCTTTTCTTCAGTCACTAGGGCTCTCCTAATCACTAGGGCTTCTCCCCTTTCAGCATCATCTGAATGTTCAGATTGGGCCTCCTCATCTTCATGCGCAACCCTTCCATGACCTTCTGGCTTTTTGTTTTCCTTTCCTTGGTGTTGTGGACATTCATAAGCTCGATGCCTTTCTTCACCACATTGGAAACACGTTCCTTTGAAACCACCTCTTCTAGATCCTTGTCCATATTTCCCTCGTCCTCTACCTCTTTGATCACCATTGTTTTGATCATGAGGGCGGTAGAAGTTGTCATTCCTTTGGCTTTGGCCGGTACCCACATCTTCACTTTTCTTTTCATCATCATTTCGGCTTCCTGAAGGTCTTCCACTGCCCCTTCCATTTTGACCTCCTCGTCCTTTTTGCTTGCCATCAAATCTTTTGTTCAGCTTCTCTTCCACCTTTAGAGCAAACTGATACACATCCTCAATGGTGGTCATTCTGACTAGGCTTAACTCCTCCTGAATGCTTTCGGTGGCCCATTAAGATATCGAGCTACCTTCTCCTTATTGGCCTCTGTGTGGCCCATTCTGATGATTATCTTGTGAAATTCTTTAGTATATTCTTTCATAGATCTGCTTCTTTGCTTCAACCCTTGCAATTTCTTCAACAAATCTAACTCGTAGTCCACTAGTATGAACTGCTTCTTCAATTTCTCTACCATGCGATCCCATTTGGTGATATTTCCTTTTCCTCTTCGATTTCTTTCCAACTGGACCTCTTTCCACCAAATATTGGCATGGTCCTTTAGCTTCATTTTCACAAACTTAACCCGATATGGGTCCTCTATTTCTTCATACTCAAAATATTCTTCTAGCTCGTTGATCCAGTTGATCAACTCTTTAAGGTTCAAACTTCTGGAATAACTGGGGACTTCTGCTCTGGGTATTTTCTCGATCTTCAAAATGGCCCTTATTAGCTGCATTTGGTCTTGATCAATTTCTTATTCTTCCTCTTCTACGTTTCAGGGCCTTCTTCCTCTCATCCTCCTTTCTTCCCTGGTTTAACCCTCTTCTCAACTGCTCTTGTAGCGTAATCTCATCTCACCGGGTACGCCGATTCATCTCTTCACCAACATTTTCACCACCTCGACCACCTCGCGCTGCAAAGTCACTCTTGGAGGCGCGGCCTATTGACCTCGACCCACAACCACGTCGCAGGTGCGAACTTACCTCCACGATCGTGATCATCACCGCAGCTCAAGAAAACCTGCTCTGATACCACTTGATGAGGGCATAGTCGAGTTCGAAGAATAACCCACAAACAGAATAATTTTATTATTCAAAAATGGAGCTTCTTACATGCGAGATCTCAAATCTCAAGTTCTACAACACATGCAAGTTCTGAGAAAGCTACATAATCACTCTTTCGCCAATATCGCGAGCTTGTCCCCAAAGTTGCAAAAATTAGAAACCCGCCCATAAATAGAGGCTCCTCTTTAGTTTGGAGCCAAAACAACATTCAAATTTGAGTTTAAGGTGGTTTGGCTGAAAATTTACAACATGAAGTTCAAATTTCAAGAGCATTTGCAATTGTATCTTCTAAGTCGCCAACTTCGGGGCCATAACTTTTGATCGAGGACTCGATTAAGCGAACACGTTTGAACCCGTTGGAAAGGTCTCAAAGTCAATAACGCGCTTAAATTCCACTATGCCAATTTCAGCAAGTTTTGGGGCCGTTCCGGGAACTCTAAGTGCCTCAAATCTAACTTAGAAGATTTTCAGGTGCAAATCTAGGAAACTAAAACTGCAATATCTTTCCACCCAGGAATAGAAAATAAAAACTGTAAATTGGGAATTTCATTATGATGAAAAGGGTATCCAAAAATGTAAAAACATCTAAAAATTGAGAAACTTGAAATTTAACTATTTTTGGGTGATGCAAGATTTCCCTTACACCACTGGATGCTCCTGCATCAGTATAGCTAGAATAGATGTAAAGATAGGAAAAAATTGAAAGTAGTTAGACAGACAGGAACATTAAAAGTCATTGTAAGATGTCTACCAATAAATCGTCCTTCTCTTATGCAATTAAACATTCAAAAGTAGAATCATATCACTTGGTTAGACAAATAGGAACATTAAAAGTCATTCGAAGATATTTAGCTTTATAGCCAAGCTTATCTTAAGTAAATGAACACTCAAAAATAAAATCGCATGACTTGGAATCAGAGACTAATGATCAATCCTTCTCACATCTATTCCACAGAAGCAAATTACACATTATACAACTTAGTAGGGTTTTTTAAGTGTTTGAACATTTTTATTTCTTTTGTTGAGTTAATGTGGGTTGTCAACCACTTGGTTGTCGTTGTTAAACCAAACTTTGTAAAAGGAAGAAAATGCCAAGACTGGGCACATGCAGGCCTTCCCATCCTTAAATCCAGAAGAATCCTTTTTATCAAACATTTATGTGTCTTCTGTCCATTCTTCTCTATTTCTTTTGTAAATCCACCACTCTACAAAACCTAATCAGAATCTCAAAAACAACTTAATAGATATCCTAAATAATGCATCTATTTCTTTTGTAAATGCAATACTTTGAGTTGGACAACTAAGATGGAAACTAAACTACCATTTAAATTATACAATACAATTAAAACAAATCACAAGATAAGTATGGTTGAGTTGCATTGAAATACAAGCACTAGATACAGAAGTTGGAAACTGAGATCCTCCTCCATAGAAGTAGGCCTTTGTTTCCAAAATTTCCTTACTATTGAAAAGGAAAATAGTTGTTGACAAAGACGACTGTGGCTGACAAAGTCATGAGATTTCTACAAAAGTAATGAAGATGCTAACAAAGAAGACTATGTTGCATGCTAGATAGGGTTAATGCTACATCACTAGATTAACACAAGATTATTATTATGGGCTTACTAGACTCATAGTTGTATGCACTTGGTGGACCTGGAAACACTCAAGACTTGGGGCACTGCTCAACTCCATTTCACAAGGCTTGGGGTATGTCAAGAACATAGGCACAAGACAAAGTGAATTTTGGATGTGAGCCCCTCTCCAAATTTTTAAGCTTTCCATTGTGTGTAGTGAGTGATATGGTTTTGGATTGGAAAATGGATATTTGATTTCAAAGTCTTGTGAAGCTCTTCTATGTGGAGTCATGTCAAATCTACCTCCAAGTAGATCTCCTTTGGGAGTGAGAATTGTTTCCTTTGGCATTTAAGAAGACTACCATCCAAATAAATCTAAGCCATGTTTGAAGAAATATCCTTTAGTTTGAAAGTGTCATGCATTAAAGCATGGGTGGACCAAATAGGAACTTGGGCTTAGGGAGGCCACAAACTCAGATGGTTGAGCTCCTTTGTCCATCACACTATTTGTTTGTAAATTTGATTTGAACTACCATTTAAATAATAGGATAGGGCCTTTAACCTTTGACCAGTTGTACCTATGAGCTTTTCTCTTCCACTTTTATACTAGGACATTAATGGACAAAACATAGATCAAATTATTTTTTTGCTATAATAAAATGGTATTAAATGAGACACACAACACTTCATGTACAAGGTGTTATAACATGTGATGATACACTTGACATGCACACCAATGCATCATGCATGGTGACACAAACGAAATACTCAACTCTATCTTAAGAAAAAACATCAAGGTTGACACAAAAAACAAGGCATGGAAGAGAGATGGCATTCCCAAAATCTTCCAAACACCCTCTTAAAATCTCTACTAAATCACCCTTTAAATTCCACTCGATTATGACAACCAGAAAGACCAAATTAGACATTTTAAGCTTGAGAAAGAAAATATAATATTTATTATATTATATTAAATAATAATATACATTAATAATATAATATTAATTTAAATAATAATTTTTAAATTATTTTATATTAAATAAAATATAAATCAAATCAAATGATAATATAATATAATTATAAGAAAGAAATAAATGATAATTATCTAAACATAAAATTTATATAATAATTTTGTTAAATAATAATATGTATTATATGACTTATGTGAAATAATGTAATATATCTCAACATTATTTATATAGATTATTTAAGAAGATAAATAAACTAGTTAGAGTCAACAAAAAATGCTTTTCCCTTAGCTAAAGCCCATGGCTTCCCACTTAGTTTATTGGTATTAAATTACATAGCAAAAATAGCAGCTAACACCTCTATAAGGGGATCGACTAACAGATTACTTCACCACCTTTACATAGCTTCATCAATGGTTGTTTAATGAGCTCATTGGTAGTTAAAACTACCACTTAGTGGTTGTAACAACCATTGGGATTGTGATGCCATCTTGTGCCCACTACAACAGCTTTAATGCCATTAGAAAATGCTTATTTTCAAGCCTTCGATGGATGCTTATATGCCCCATGAAGTGTTGGAATTTAACAATTTTAAATTACTTTATTACTAATCTACCAAGAATTATAACTATTATATTATATATATAATATGTGTATATATATTTATATTTATATATTATAATATACTTATATTTCTTAATTCTTATATATATGTGTATGTATATATACTCAATCACATATGAATTATATGTCCTATATATATTTATTTATTTATTTATTTATTTCTTATATATGTACTTGTATACATTTTATTTTATTTTATTTTACACATTTTAATGATAGTCTATTTGTCTTGATATATAAACAAGATTGGCAAATCGAAGAAATAATTTGATTCATAAACATAAAACACTTTATTTTTCTTTATCGAGACAGAAAAGACCCAGACTCGACAAGGTTTAACCTAACCCTTCAACTCAACTTGACCCATCTTAAACAAAACATAATAATTAACTCAACGATAGGATTAGGGTAGACCTACGTAAGTGTGTGCATCAACTCAATTGGCATTAACTTGTTATTTCTGAAGTCTATATCCTCTCTTTGATTATACTCTCCCTCTCACTCTGGAGGACATGAAATTGGTCTTGTATTTCACTAATAAATTAAATGAATAATTCGCCCATTATTAATCATAACATCATCATAATCTTGATTCAATAACAACAATACTAATTGAGTCAAAATTAAAATACTTTGCATTGCATTTAATCTCATCATAATGTTGAATAACATATAATCATCATTAGATATCAAAACACATTTTTAGAGTAAACAGTTAAAAGTAATTTGTAAAACAAAATCAAGGTGTAACATATTTCCCCCATAAGGATCATTGACTTTGAGATGATTCTATGTATCATAACAAAACCATAAACAAGTTTTTACTTAGAAATTTTAAGAAGCATGAAATAAATGAGGAAAATTTTGGTAAAATTCAATATAGTCTTCTCATGTAGCATTTTCCTTTGCATATTGGTCCATTTGGACCTTTACAATGAGTAACCTCTCTATTATGTAGGTGGAGCTTGCATATTTTGAGTACCTTGAGAGGCTCGATCGTTACCACTCCTAGGTCCTATACCTATAGTGTATTCCATTCAAGTATATGATTAACACCTGTTATATACTTTTTAAGGTATGAAACATGAAACACATTAATATGCATCCAAGCAAGAGTTGGTGGTAGAGAATTTTTGTAGGCAAGTGGTTTAATTAGTTTGAGAACTTCGAAGGGACCCACAAATCTAGGAGCTAGTTTGGATGAAATTCCAAACTTTATGGAACTCTTCTAGGGTTTAACCCTCAAAAGCACTTTTTCTCCTACTGAGAACTATCTTGGTGTATTCTTAACATCAACATAGTTTTTTTGTGTATCATTTTCCTCTAGCAATCTTTTCTTGATCAACTTGATCTGCTCCTCCATTTCTGACAACATTTTTGGTCCAAGGCTAATCCTATCTTCTAGCTTATCCCAGTTTATAGGAGTTATGTACTTTCTTTTGTATAATGCTTCAAATGGAGCCATCTTTATTACAAAATGATAGAAATTAAATTATAAGAAAATTCTATGGGAAGATAATCCTCCCACTTGTATTGTTCATCCATGCAATACATCCTCAACAAATCTTCCAAAATTTGGTTTACCCTTTCAATCTAGCCATATATCTTAGGGTGATAAGCTAAGCATATATTTAGTTGAGTTCCAAGTTTATAAAATAAGGTTTACCAAAACCTTGATGTCATGCATGCATCCCTATCTGAGGTGATCTTCTTAGGAACTCTGTGCAACCTAAATACTTCCTGAACAAACTTGTGATCTATGATCAATGATCCATCTATTAGATTCCCAGGTATAAAATGAGCTACCTTGTTGAATCTATCCATTACTACAAAAATATCATTATGCCTATTTCTATACATATGAAGACCTTATACAAAATCCATACTAATGATTTTCCATTTTCACTCTGAAATCTCATGAGGATATCGAAGTTCTTCTAGGTGATGATGTTCAACTTTTACCCTCTGGGATTCTAGACATATAGCTACAAATATTGCAGCATCCCTCTTCATTCCTTTCCAAAAATAAAGTGGTTTCACATCTACTAGGGTTTTGTCACTCCAGGATGTCCTAAATATGGTGCAGAATGAACTTTTTTCCACATGATATTTCTTAACTCCTCAAATTTTGGAATGTACATTCTTCCTTTGAACCTTAAAAGTACACCTGGTTCAAAATAGAACCCATCATACCTCGAACCCTGAGGATTATCTAATATATTTTTCTTAACTTGCTCATAGTACTCATCTCCCATGGAATTTGCAATACCTAGTTTTTGAAATCTGAGTGAATAGAGATCGTCGAGGAAATGTGTCTCCTTTCACTCAAATCATATATAACTTGATTTTCCTTGCTCTTAATATGACTTATCTCAAAATCATAGCCAGATATCAACTCTAACCATCTTCTCTTATGAAAATTCAGATGTGGTTGGGTGATTAAATATTTAATACCTTGATGGTCTAACCTTAGCTCAAAAGGCTTTCCTAACAAATAATGCTACCACATTTACAATGCATGCACAATTTTTTCCAGTTCAAGATCATGAGGAGCATAATTTGACTCATTCGTCTTTAACTTCCTTGACTCATAGGAAATAACTCACCCCTCTTGCATAAGCACCCCAACTAATTATTCTCCTAAGGCATAAGTGATAACTAAAAATCAACCTTATGGATCAAGGACTTTCATTATTAGAGCCAGAGTTAACTTCTCTTTCAGTTGATTAAATACCTCCAATCATTTTTCTAACCAATCAAATCATTGTCCTTTTCTTTGTAGAGAAGTGATGGGATAGGAAATCTTAGAAAAGTTAGACATAAACTTTCTATAGTAGCTTGCTAAACCCATGAAACTATAGACTTCATGCACATTTTTTGGTATTGGCCATTCCAAGATGGCTTTGATCTTTGATGGATCTACTGCAATTCCATCTATTGAAATTATATGACCCAAATACTATACTCATTTTTTGAAAGAAAGTATATTTTGAGAGATTTCCAAATAATTTGTGTTCTCTCAAATGTTGAAGAATGAACTACAAATGTTGGAAATGTTCCTCTTCATTCTTAGAATAATAATGTCATCTATAAACACTGGAAAAAACTTATCCAGGAAATATCTAAATACATTGTTTATCAAATTCATGAATGTTACAAGGGAATTCATTTGTCCAAAAGGTAAGACCATGAATTCATAGTGCTCATACCTTTTTCTAAAGGTTGTTTTGTGAATATTTGCATCCTTGAACCTTAATTGATGGTATCCAAATCATAAATAGATATTTGAAAATACTGTTACACCATGCATTTGATTGAAAAGATCATCAATACGTGGTAAAGGATATTTTTTATTTATCATTTATTTGTTAAGCATATGATATTATATACATAAGTGCAAGGTACCATCCATCTTTTTAACAAATATCATTGGCGCTCCCCAAGGTGAAGCACTGGGTCTAATCAAACCTTTAGCCAACGGTTCCTACAACTGAGCCTTTAATTCTGTTAACTCATTAGTGGTCATATGGTATGGTGCTTTGGATATTGGTTCTAAACCTAGAATTATATCTATGGAGAAATCAAAAGCCCTTTTTGGAGGTAATCTAAGAAGCTCATCTAGAAATACATCCTCAAAATTTTGAATAAATAGGTAATTCTCCATATTAGGTTTTCCATGATCCATAAGATCCCCATCTTCAATCCCTTGGATTTTTTGAGACTCATAATACACTAGGTCATCTTGGAAGATTAACTCCTTGAAATGTTCTAACTTCTCTAGTTTGACAACAAATATTTGACACCCTTTTTTCTTTTCCCTCTTTAATTGCACGACGGATATTTTCCTTAACTTGACTTCTCTAGGAGTGCCTTGCAAGAAAACATTGTTCCCTAGGTCATCTAGACACTACTATTTTTGCAAAATAGTCTACCTTAGCCATATGCCTCCAATACCAATTTATTCCTAAGACGTCATAGGAACTGATGGAACCT
This sequence comes from Sequoia sempervirens, assembly GCA_007258455.2. NCBI lineage: Eukaryota > Viridiplantae > Streptophyta > Pinopsida > Cupressales > Cupressaceae > Sequoia > Sequoia sempervirens. The sequence continues at coordinate 268,978 of VDFB02324389.1, read as the reverse complement.
TGATTCCTATGTCCCATCTTAAACCCTTGTTGCATTTAGAAGGGTTTTAGGATTTGTTTCCTTGGAATCAAATGAGTGTTCTATTTTGTTGTTCACTCCCTATTGCCCTTTGTCGGTCACTATTTTACTATTTCCTATTAGGCAGCCAGTTCCCTCATCATGAGTTCAGAAAGCTTTGTTATAATGATTTTGGGATTCTTAAGTTTTTTTCTATCTATCGTATCATCCTAGGAAGTCCCCTCCGTTAAAAAAACTTATTGAGCATGTGCCTAAACGTTTTCACTTAAGTTCAGTCAGCCTTAAGTCTTTATCGCTCATCGCTAATCACTTTTGAAATGTATGTTTTAAATCAGCGACAAGCGATGAGGTAATATCTTTTGATATTGCCCATTGTGAATTGTTCCTTGAACTTCTGATTGCAATTAGAATGAGCGAGGTTCTTAAGGGATCGCGTATCGCTAATAATTTTTGAATTCTTAAAGTTGTAATAGCGATAAGCGATGACCTCTCACTTTATGATCATAGTTTCATCGCTCATCGCCAATATGTTGTGAAGAGATTGTTTGCAATTAGCGATGAGCAAGATGATGAGTTCCCAATTGTATCACATCTCGTGGATTTGTTTTGAGCACTATGGTTATGATTAGCGATGAGCGATATGGTCCCTTTTAAGGAGTTTTCTCTCGTTAACTTGACTACATCCTATTTGTGATATATTTTGTGTCATTGATTGTTATGTAGGTGTACGTGTCAAAATGTGGTGCTTACATCTCTTGTTGCTGATGGAAGTCAAGATGCAAAATTTAACTAGCAAGGAGCGATGGATATGGATGAGATCGAGAAACTAGACTTAGATCTAAAGGGCTGAGATTTTGTTGCATGAGGCACTTGCATTGCCGATAAAGATGGACGAGAATGAAGTGAATCAGTGATTGGGGACAACTGCTACATGAAGAGGCAACGTGGTGAAATCCTAAGGATTCCGTATAAAGTAAAAAGGAAGGTAGCAAGGTGGATTATTGACCATTGATACAGTTTTAAAGTTGAAGGATCAACGATCAAGGTTTAAAATTGAACGGCTTATTGTCAGTTCACTCACGTGAGCTTACTATCTAATATTAATGGTGACATGCTCCCCTCTTGGCCATAATAGAAGGTAGATATCTAGTTTGTCATGCATCCTACTTCACTGGCTAACGGAAGGAACACCAGAGGGTGAAAAATTTGCAAGGAAAGCTCCAAAAATTATTAGCAACCAGAGTGATACTGTTTTCATCTAGGTAAGCAAAATTGATACTTCCTTTTAATTAAAATAGTAAGGTGAATTCACTTGAAATTTGATAAGAAAATTGTTGGAAAGTGCAATTTAGTCTTTTCTCGTGATTTCAATTTGATAATTGAGCACTATCTAAATTGTGAAGAAAGGTGTCTTGTTCAATAGTAGAGTTTTATCCTATCCTAATTGTGAAGGGTTTTATTTGGCCGTAAGAAATTATAAACCCTAGTTTCCATTTGTGTTACAAGCATGAGTGACCCAGAGCCTAGTGAGTCCAGTGTTAGACCAGAAAGGAAACCAAAGAAAAAGAGGGTCAAAAGACTTAAAACTTAGCATGCCTCAGCTAAATTTGAGCCCAAACCAGTAGCTATGTCTAACCCTTTTCCTAGTACCCCTGTGGCTTCCACAAGGTCCAAAAGTGTAAACAAGGAAACAACAAAGTTTATGCAAGAAACTTCTAGAGGTATCAAAGAGGGAGGGTCATGAATTGGTAAAAGGGCCACAAGACAAGTTGTTACCACTAGGTTGATTGATAATGCTAGAAAAATTGGTGAGAAACCCTAACCCCATAGTGGATGGAAATTTTTTTAGTATGCTTTCAATAGGCAAAATTCCTGTAAGCCTGCATGCTATTTGTGGGGATTGAACCTGGGAAAGTTAGTGGTTCCAAATGTCTTTGTGGAAGTTGATTTAATGATGGAGTTAGCAAGGCACTATGACCCTACTGACAGGAAAATCAAGAGTGAGAAGGGTGATATAATTCTGGAGGTGACAAAGGATAAAATGGTGGATGTGTTTGGGTTGAATCCCAATTACACTACAAAGTTTAGGCATGCTAACTTGTATGTTGAATATGAAGGGAGAAAATTTGCATAGAAGCAATACTTGTGCAACATAGAAGGAGCAGGAAAAAAATCAGAGTTCAAGATGCTTAGCCTTTTGAGTGTGAAGAATTTGAATATTATTTAAAAAACACTTACTATTGTTTGAACCAAGTGCTAACTCAGGAATTTGAGGTTAGAATATCCCTTGATTTGTTGGTGATGGTGGCAGATATTCAATAATATAATCAAAATATTGGCTTTGATTATGCTAATTTTGTTGCTCAACGAATGCATGAAGATTTTCTCAATTTGAAAAAGGAAGTGCTCCCCCTATCTTTCTCCCATTATTCCTTATTGATGCACATGCTCTTGTGGGAAGGATATTATGATTGAAAAAAGAAACTAAATTTGAGGGTTATGGATAGTAAAAATAAGGCAATCCTTGTGCAAATTTGGACATACATTTCGGATTAGGATTGCTCCAATTCCAACTACATCTTGTTTTCCAATGTTGTAAGACATGGTATCTTAGAGTCATTGGGTGTGGCACCTAGATTTAGACTTTCTCCAGAGATCAAAATTGTTATGCACCCAAAGGATGTACCAGGCTCTATAGCAACACATAATTGGGTCGACTGGTTTTTGCATTCTGAATATACTTTGATAAGGGTTTATGGAGCTAAAGTGGCACCTCATTGTTTACCCTTGTATGTCTTAGAAAAATTGGCTTTCATAGAGCTCATGTGGAAAATTGGTGTTATGGATTATGAAATGTTTAAAAAGGACAGAAAGGGCTCTGTGGTAAATCCCCAATGTTCTTTTGCTTATTTTAAGGCCGTTTCCCTTGAGGGGTATGAAAAATTGGGCATTATGGTGAATAATCTCATAATGCCTATCGATGAGGTTAGAGTTTTTTATTTGAAAAGATTTGTGGCAAGAAGAAGACAAAATAACTTAGGCATCATACATCATGAATTTTTCTATAGAGGAGATGTACGAAGGAATCTAACAAGTGATGAGCCTGTTATGGTTAGGAAAAAGGAATGGACAGCTATGACAAACCTTGAGAAGAAGATTATGAAAAAATAATGCCTTCTACATCAGTCCATACAATGAAATTGCAAACCCCTTGGAGAGGGCCTTTACTATGATAAGGGACTATTAGTCTGGTGAATTTAAAGTAAAGGTAAAGGAGGTTGTAGACAGAGCCCAGGTCCTCTTAGAGCAACAACAACAACAACAAGCTATGGATATCCCAGAACGGCTTGAAGATGTTCAAGAGGTTAGGGAAGAACAAGTGGCAGAACATGTGCTAGGAAATAAGGAAGTTGAGCAGAAATTTCCCATTCCTCATATTGAAGAGACTCATAGTTTAGATGTTCCTCCTGATAGGATTGTCCAATGGCAGTATGATAGAGAAAATGATGATGATCCCTGAATTAGGGAGTGTGATGAGTTTTTGGCTGATCATAAATTTGTGCAAACTAAATAATTTCAGGAGTTTATGATTCAACAGTGGAGTAAGGAAATAAAAGAGAGACTAGAATCAACCCGAGTCAATGTTGAACCTTCTCATCAGGAGGAAGCTGAGAAAGCAAAGGAAGAGAAGATTAGAGCTGAAATTGCAGCTATTACTCCCATTGAAGCTTGAAGAATTGTTAAAGATAGTGGAATCATGTTATTACCAAGATATACTATCACAGCTGTCATAGCATATGATGCGGTTAGGAGAGACCCTCAAGCTTTGATATCTGAGGATTGATTTGAAAACAAAGTATTTGGTTCTAGATATATTCCAAAGTTGCATACCCTTGCAATTTGGTCTATGGAACCTAATACTAGCAAACATGAGGTTGCTAGGCCTATTGAAGAAGTCATTGGTTCACTAGTGGTCAAAAGAGCTACTGACATAACTCTGATCTAGGTAGTTGAGTTAACTACGCATGCTACAATGCTTAGTGTGGACACTGCACATATTTCTCAAAAGAAATATGAATCTGATAGAACAAGGGTTGGATTGAGAAAACACAATCTCAATGCTCTGAGTCTTTGTCTTGAGACTCCTAAGGTGTTAATTCTTTCACCCTACAACCTATAGGTCCTCTATTTTTGAGGCACCCCTAGTTCGCTTTAACAACCCTACTATCATTGCAAATTTCCTGCTACCAAACGTTACTTAGTGCTCTTTCTTCACATGCACCATCTAGCCCTTATTCCTCTAAAGACTAGTCAACCTTCCATTCTACCCAACCTTGTTGCAAGGGTGTGAGTTAGTTTAGTTGGCTTAAAAATCACTGTCAAAAGTCTAGGAAGGGTTCTTGTCCTAGCACAACCCCTCTTTCCTCTATCGCTGCCTCAAAACCCTAGGGTTTTAGGAGGGATTGTAGCCATGAGCCTATTTGGTCTCTTAACTCAGGGTCTTAAGTTATCTCACCCTTCAGCTCGGTGGACACCAGAAACTCAAGAAGGCACTCTGACTCAACTCTCAGGCCATACATAGGACTGATGTTGATTTCAAGGAATTGTAGGGCTTTTCAAGCCTTTTCTTGAACGTTCATAGAACTGTCCTCATCCTCCAACCACCAGTTGAAATGTTGATGACTCGAGCCTCCTGTCAGATCCTTGATAGGTCCCTGCAATCTTTATACACCACGCACTAAAGAATACTCATCACCCCTGCGTAGGGACTGTGCAACACTTTCTTTCCCAAACCGAGTATAACACAACTCGCCTAGGGAAAGATTTCAAACATGCTTTTTGATCTTTTTCTAATTCCTATATTTACAATTTGTACATGACAGGAGTCTAGCTCTGTTTCCACGGCCTCCATACTTCTTAGTACGGGTAGAAAACCAGCTAAGACTCCATTCTTTCTGGATTTACCAGTCAGAAAAAAAAAATAGAAAAGAAAACGCAGTATTTACAAGTTTAAAAGAAAATGATGGAAAACTATCTTATGGTGCCACAAAAACTAATCAAAAGGATTCTTTTACATGCCAACTAACTAACAAAAAGCTTTGTTCAATCCATTAAGACAGTTGTTACGCAGTCAAGAATAATAACCAGATTTTTCCACAGAAAAATCATTGTCTCTACCTTATTTTTATCAAAACTGCCAGCAACAAAAACATCTAACCCTCTCAACATGTTGAGAGCTTTCTTTTACATCACGAAAAATAGTTAGGTTTACTGTTTTGAGCTCAAAAGTGATCAAAAGATGTGTGTTTGAAAACACACTGTGTTTTACAATCTTTCCCAAAACCTTAGGAAACAACCACACAAGGTTTCCCAACTTATTCAAATTTAAACCTAAGCTCCAAAAAGGTCCGCATACCCATTGTTAATGGTGTTTGAGACCTTACCAAAGCATCAAAAATAAATTAAAACAAAAACCTTCTAAAAAAAGTTTGCTACTAAGCATTGAGGTAGGTGCTCCTGCACCAAAATCTTTGGTCAAGCAATATAATAAGGATTTGAATGAATTGAGTCAAATGAGAGTTACCATTCAAGTTACTCAAAGGATAGTGACTCAACCTTCTTCTTCATTTGATATGTCTACACAAGATAGGGAAACTTTGGCCCTCAGAATTGATGATTTGAGAGAAAAGTTAATTGTTGAAAAGGAAAATGTCAAGTAGCCCAAATTAGAGAAAATTAGGGTGGCCAATGAAATTTTTAGGGATGTGCTTAAGCATAGGGTGACCAAGTTGGTCCATAGGGCTAATGATGTATGGGACACATATAAAAACATTCATGAAGCAAATACAAAATATCTGCAAGTATAGGAGGCCTTTAGGAATGAGTGGAATAATTGGATTTCTAGGGTAAGTGCTTTGAAATAAATGATGCCAAAAATAAAGTACACCAAGGCACCCACAAATATTCTTGACATCTTGAAAACTATTGACTCAATAAATGAGGTAACTACTTTCCATGGAAAGTTGGGAATACAACTCTAGAGTAAGTTGAAAATATTCAAGGAGATGGAGGATTGTGGTATGCCTCAAATATTAAATTCAAAAGGTGAATTGCATCTATTTGACACCTAGAAGGAAGATTTGGGAGGGTTTCTTGAAGTAGCTATGATGCATTTTTCTGTCACCGATTACATCTTGTTAAATTCAAATATTGATATGATGGTGGAGTTTGAAACAAAGATGGATATATTTGTTAAGGAAGCCAGGATTTTAATTGATGCAAGGTACTCCCAGTATACTACTAAGGTGTAGGATTTATTGAATGTTAAATGGCCCACTGAAGAAGAATACAATATTTGGTTGGATAGATATACAAAGTGAATAAGAAGAATAATGGACAAGAGGAGAATAATGCATAGCCTGAAAATAGTACAGATTAGGCTTTTGATGTAACATGGTAAAATATTATTCTCTCCTTAAACTCAAGTGATTAGCATGTGGTGCTAATGTGGATTAACACATTTTGACCTTTTTCTGCTTTCTTTTCCTTGCTTCGTAAGTTTTGTTGTTTTGATTTCTTATAGTTGGCATTTTGAGCACATAGAGAATATCTTGTAACTAATGTAACAAACTAATGATGTCTTTTAAGGTGGGACCTATTTTCCATGAAGAGTTGAGGATAACTTTGCCTCGTGTTTATTTTCTCCACCTGAAGACTCAAGTGTACCTAGGAAGGGAATATTGTTGCAAGAGGTCCTATGGGATCATGACATGTGTGTTATCTAGTCTGAGGCTTGTTTGCTCCTTCATCTCTATAAGAAGGAATTTAGGACCAAAAGCATGAGAGTTAGAAATTTTTTGAGTTGATACTATTAGTTTTGTCAAGAAAAATATGAAGCAAGTTTTAGAGTCTTTGTTTTAAGTTTATTTTGGAGTTCATACTTATGCATGTAAGACTGATAATGGTATAGCATTTATAATACAGAGTAATATCAGTTTCATGGTTATTCTCTCTCCTTGTATGTATGTTATGAGTTATGATTGAAAGTAGTCAAGGATTTCTTTCACTTGTCTCTGTCATTATCTGATGGATGTTCAGTTTCATGTTTTCTTATTGATTCAATGAATTGATGTAAATGCTTATATGAGATTGATAACTTATAATTACTATGTGCTAGGATATTTGTAAGAAGTGATAATCCTAAAAGTCATAGAGAAATGTTGTAATGCAATATTTCTTGGGGTTATATGTGTTATTATCTGAATTGTTATTAGGTTATGTCAAAAGGTATTGACTTTGTGCTTTGGATAAAGACACTAGTTCATGCAGGGTATTAGTGTTACACTTACAGTGTCGATTCATTAACTACTCAATCTTTAAACCATAAAATCTTAGGAGGAACACTATTGTTATTTCATTTTTAGGTGTCTTCTCTCTCATATTCAACTCATATAACATTAACATAATAAGCTTCCAACTTATTTATTGTTACTATTAAGTGGTATCATGAGAGATATTTGTTATTAACAATGTATTTGATTGTAATTATCAAAGGTCTTTAGGTATACATTGTGGGATCACCCTCCTGGGTTTCATAGAGCCCAAAGAGTAGGAATAGAAGTTTAGAAACTTTTATTCATTCATTGGCCAATCCCTTTAGTATTACTGATAATTGGAAATGGAAAAATCCATAAGTATTTCTAGAGATCAGTTTGGTTCTTAAAAAATAACCAATAGGAACCTAAAGGTGCTACATACAAGTTCACTTCAGTTGAAAAACTTGATAGATCAACCTTGGTCAAACAAGCATTGCTCTACTTGAGCTTTTTTTTGGTTATCATATTCTACTGACTAGGGTTTTTCCATATATCTAGCTTTTATAGGAAATTTATCTAATACTCTTAGTGCAAAAAAACTTTCAGTTGCACCAGTATCAATTAAAATTAAAATAGGGACACCAAATAATTTTCTTGTTGTTTCAATAGGAGTAATTTGGTACTTTTCTTGTCAGTTATCCAATGTTGCATCGATCCTTTATTGAAATGTTTCCTAAAATGGGTAGGTAAGGGATTACCACGTGGTTGATCTCCTTGACTTATTTAGGCATTGGTTTACATAATGATCTCCATAAGAGAAGCATCCTCCTAGAGGTCCTCGCCTTTCAAAAGGCTTTCCTGAGTTGTGTCCATTCTTTCTAGAGTTATTGTTGTTCTTCTCATTCTTGCAATCATTTTGATTATTATGAGAACCCTTATCATTTTTCTTCTTAGAATCCTACTTTTCTTTCCTCTTCTTAAAATATTGGGAAAATTGCAACCTTACAATTCATCTCACAATAAGAAGATATAGACTTCAGCTTTTGCTCATGCTTTATTGCTTTCTCAAAAACTTGATCCATTGTTGTAGGACCATGAACATCAACTTATCCTCCAATTTAGGCATTTATCCCCATTATGAATTTCCTTATCCTAAATATTTCATCCTTTTGGTATTAGGGTACATACTTTAGGAGATGTGTAAACCTTTCCTAGTACTCCACTACAAACAAGTCTCCTTGTCACAAATTTTGAAAATCAGTAAGATTCTAATCAAAAAAAGTTATGGTAACCATCTTTTCCTAAAGATGATTACAAACTAATCCCACATTAAGCTCAAAGAGCTTGTAGTGTAGAAAATTGTCACCCTTAACAATTTCACACTATGTTTTGGCCCCTCTAAATTAATGAGCCTAATTGACCCTATAATGTCCTAAAATTATGTATTATGGAGCCCAATTGTATCATTTTTCAATAAACTACAAGCATTGAGTAAATGCATCCAGCTCGTGTGTTATTCTCGACATGTGGTGTCCTAGAAATTTGAGCCAAGACCCATTTTCCCATGGACGAATGGATCCCCCTTCTTAGCCAAGACCCATTTTTGGACATGTTGGTAGCATTTTAACATTTAAATTTCAAATTGCAAGTGTCGGATTTTAGGATCTAATTTTCAAGAAATTAAATAAATGCCTATAAATACCTAGTATTTTAACCATTTAAAACTATAACGCAATTATAAGGGGAATTTATGAGAAAGCATTATTGTCAAGAGCAACATTTTAGAGTATTATTACAACAATTCAAGATCCAAGCATCATGTCAAAGTGTATGTAAGTTCACATTATCAAGTTATCATTGTTTTGTGAAGGCTAAGCATTGTTGTAGGTCTCCAAAGCATTTAAGCATTCAAGCAAGCAAGATCCAAGATCCTTTAGGTGATGTGTATGACTTCAATCCTTCAAGGAAGCCATTGAAGGGTGGTGATTTGCAACATTTTATGGTTTCATCATTCCTTCCTTTCAATTATCCATTTATCATCAATTTTTCCATTATGGAAGTGGAAACACTTACATAGGGTTCCCTAAGGCAAGCCCCTAAAATGGCCCAACATTTCCTCTCTTTGTAAATGTGTAGATCTCAAGTTGAAAACAATTGAATAAGGATTGAAGAAAAATTCTCCATTGATGCATTTATTGTCATACATCTTGTCAAGCCACGAAAACTCCGTTATAGAAATATCTAACAATGTTTCGATAGATTTGCAAGTAGGAATCCAAAGCTTAGGTCTGACATGAGAGGACCCAAAATTTGATCAAGAAACTCCTACAAAGATCCATTCGCCCAAGGGTGACCTAGTCCTCCTATAATGCTTGAAACCAACTTTTTTGGGTAGATACTTTCACTTTGCACTTCTCAGATCCACCTACAATTGATTGTTTTTGTTTATTAGTTATTAGATTCTTGCAATTTTAGTATTAGGGAACATAGTCTAATTAGGCTAATCATCCCAAATAATTTATATTTCATTCCCATTCTCAATTAGATGTAGATATAGGTCTGGTTGGCTCACCTTCATGATTGAAATTTAATCTATTCACCTTGTTGATCTACATCTTAATGTAACTTGGAAAAAGTCTACCTTGCATCCTAGGTTCTTTGCATTTTAGGAACTAGAATCACCTTTTTCTATGTTTCATTTTGGTGAATCCGACGTCTTACATCATGAACTTTCTAAAATTGGAAGTACTTCAAACCCTAGATCTAGGGTTTGTATTGCATTGTTTGCATTTCCCATTTAGGGTTTCATTTTTACATCATAAAATCATAACAAAAGACCAAAAAAATGCAATTAGATTGCATCATAAGTTCCATTAGGGTTTTTTTAGTCATCTTTATATTTTATTCACATTCATTAGGTGGTTAAAGTTTCAAATTATTCATTGTATATAAATTCCATCTTTCATTTAAGCCTAAATTTTAAAAAAAAATGCATTATTTTTTTTCAAGTTTGCATCAAATCACATTTTCAAAATTTGGCATCTTAGACTTAGTAAATTATTGCATATTAGACTTAACAATTGCATTCAAAATTGTCCTTCGTTGTTAAACATTTGCATTTGAATCACTTTTTCTTAAATTGACCAAAAACTAGAAAAATGATCACTGAAAAACCAATTTGCAAAGAGAAATAGCAATATTAAACAAAAACATAAAAAATTAATTTTTCAGCTTTCTTAACCTCTATCAAGGACTTACATGTCCTTGGGCATCCCTACCCTACTAGGGGTGTCTTAGGGAAATTTTGTACAAGTTTTTGTCTTTGCATTATCAATCTATTTCTTGCTTGCAAATGTCTAATTTGAAAATCTGAAACAATATTATTGCATGTGCAAGAAAGGCAACATTTTACTTGATTTGTTGTAAATTTGGAAAAAAATGTTGCATTTCATATTTGTAGGTCAATTTTTTACATCATGTTCTCATTGCAAAAATCTTGTGTTATCATAGTTCATATTCTATTGTCAAATCTTATTGAATATTTTAAGGAAATTTTGTTACAAGCATATGAAAATGAGTTTATTGCCCCTCTTTTATTATCTTTCATTGATCCCTCTACCACTATACCTCCTATGTGTGAGTTGAAAGAGAATACAGTCATTGACAATCATTACACTTGTGTTTGTTCTTCTCCCGATATCTCTCCTATGAGCAAAGAAGGTATCTTGGTGTTAGAAGATCCAATCATTGAGCATCATGAGAATATTGTTTGTTTATCTCCCCCTACCTCTCCTACTTGGGAATAAATTGTTGGATAAGAGGATGAAATCATGAAAATCATAGTTATCCTTCTCCTAATACCTGTCCTACTTGTGATGAAGGTATCCTAGTGTTGGAAGATCCAATCATTGAGAATCATGAGAATATTTTTTTGTCCCTCTCCCAATGCTTCTCCCACTTGGTAATATATCATTGGACAAGAGGATAAAATCATTGATACATTTATTTCAAAATATAGTAAGAGTCCTTTCTTAGATGAAGATGCTAAGATGACATTAGATTCCCCTTGATAGAATTCCATCAACGAGAAGTTAAGTATGTTGAGGTTATGCACACACAATTGGATATTAGATCTCCTTTGATTATTGGACCTCCTAAAACTCCTTTTGGACCTCCTAAGAGTCCTCTAATTATTAGACCCCCTAAAATTCCTCTAATTATTGGACCTCTAAAGTCACCTCTCATTATAGGACCTCCTAAACCTCTAGGTGATATCTTAAACTTTGCAAGACAACTCATTAGTAATAATGTGTCACAGCAACCAAGTTACCACACAGTTGCTCACACATATAAATACTAGGAACAATAAGAAACCAAAAAAAATTGAACATCTATCCCATTGCCTCAACCATATCTCCCACACACACTTAACATCCTGCAGCATAGTGGTAAAGAATTTGATCTTGTTGAGCAACTTCATAAAAATCCTAAGATATCCTTGTGGGATTTGATTTAAAAATCACTTGCTTCCCATGGAATGCTTCAAAAGGATTTGTAAAACATTTTTATCCCATAGTTCACAACCAAATGATGTGGAAATATTTGATTAAGAATATGAATCAACCTAATTTGGACATCGTCTTTCATCAAATTGAGTTACCCCCTTTGGAAATGCAAAAATAAAATGATGCTTTGATGACATTAGTGTTATTAACAAGGATAGGATTAGGAATACCCTTGTTGACAATGGTTTGGGACTTAATGTTTGTAGTGTGAATGTTTTGGGTAAAATTGGGGCAGATAAGACTAAAATTCAACTAGTTGATTTGTCTATTTATGGTTTTGACAATGTGGGAAAACAACTGCCTGGTGAAATAACATTACCCGTCAAAGTCAGATATGTTACTTTACAAACTCCTATCCATGTCATGTCCCAAGATATTTTATATAATCTTCTCTTGGGTATACCATGGATTCATGAAATGAATGTAGTGTCTTCAATGCTTCATTGCTCACTAAAGTACATATACAACAATAAGGTTTGCATGATAAAAGCCGACCCTAAATCTAAATAGTGTTTACAAACTGAAACAAGAACAAAGGATTATCTTAGAATATTGAAACCAACTACAAAATTAGAGCCTTTACAAGTTAAGGATAGAGATAATATCTTTCCATTCTTGAAAAATTTGTTGGATGATGATTTGGGATCATTAGATTTCACACCTACATTTGATGGAGAATACAAGATTACAAAAAAATGAAGGAAAAAGAGAAAGAAGTTGTGGTGATATCGACACAATCTAACATTAACATTCAAGACACAAGAGCTTATAAATTCTAGAAAGGAAGAAAACATGGATTACACATCCACATATGATGAAAGTGACTATGAAAAAACACCTTCCTCGAAAGAAATGGAAAAACTTTATGGAAGAGGTTATCAATTATTGAAACAATTTGGCTATTATAATGCAAAAGGATTCGGAATGAAAGAAGGTATTGGTGTTCCCATAGAGCCTACCATGTAGGAAACAACAAGAGGTCTTGGTTATTTTCCTTTGAAAGAAATGAAAATATCAAAGCAACCTTCACTTAATATCAATGCCATTATGCAAGACTTTCCTAAGACAACTTTAACCTTGGTGCATCCTAAACTAATAGACAATACATGTGGAGATATGGCATTGGATATTTTTCAAAATGATGATTCCTTAGGGGAATTTTTGGGTATGAATGATACTTTTCCTACTCATCATAATCAATATCACAGTTGATCCTTTTCATGTGGTAGTTGCAGTGTCACATCATGCTCACTACCATGCACGATGGTATAAATTTGGCTTTATGAAATCATATTTCATTTCACAAGGAGCAACATATCTTCATACATCTAGGTTCATCTTTGTCTCTACACTTGGGGGGAAAGGGGTTATGTAGCCTTGTCTTAGTTGCATTCCTTCTAGCAAGGGATCCCTCTTTATCTCCTTAAAGTGTTAGTGTAGCAAGTGCCCTAACCTTTTAAGGGGGGACATGTAGTTCCCCACTCATTGTTTGCATAAGAAATGGTCCCTTCTTAGTGATGATAGTATACATTTCCTAGGAAGTGTGACCTTGTCAACCAAAGTTTGGTCTTCTTAATCCATTTGATGTGTCTCCTTTGTGGTGATATTAGACTGGATGTCCCTTAAGAGTGTGACATTTCTTGGCATACGACACTCCTCTTGGTGGCTATACTATGGTTGGTATTCCCTAAGGTGTGATTTTCTACCTCTTGACTAGTCCTCTCTTAGTGGTGATATCATGTATGATGTTCCCTAAGGTGTGACCTTCATGTATTGAGCAATGCCACTTTGTTGTTTAAGCACCATATTTGGTGATGTTATTACGACATCCCTTGATCTTTTAAAAACCTTATCATATTCATCCCCTGTGATGTTAAACCTTGTCATATTCATGGAACCTATCATAATATAGCTTGCTATCCATGTGCAAACCTTTTATTTCATGAAACTTGGCATAATACAGCTTGCCATCCATGTGTAGCATTTTTGCTCCACTTTGTTCATGGGGATTAAACTTAGTGTAACGTTGACATAGCATCATGTGGCACCTTATCAAGGATATCTCTTCGTATGGTTTTTATGGGCACACATTGTAGACCTAGTGTGTGTTTCCCATTTTACCACCTTGTAATGGGCACACCTTGTAGACCTAGTGTGTGTCTCTCATTTTACCTTATTTTGGGGGCTCACCTAGTGAATATCGTACTTCACTAGCCTGTGTGTCTCCTGATTTGTGATTCACCTAGAAAATATCAAACTTTGCTATTATATGAGTCATGAACGCCTTTTAACATGGCCACCTATCATAATACAACTTGCTTTCCAATGGATCCATGTGTTCCATGAGTGATGTGTACCCTTGAAAATAAGACAAATAAGGTTGATGCAATTGTTAAAATGTCTCCTCCTAAGAACATCTCTCAACTATGTAGTTTGCAGGGGAAGATTCAGGCAATTCATAGATTCATATCTCAGTTGGATGATTGTACACTTCCCTTCACGTGCTTGTTGAAGAAAGATGTCCGCTTCCGATGGGATGATCAGTGTGAAATTTTTTTTGAGTCAATCAAAAATTATTTAGCCAATCCTCCTATCTTGATGTCAGTTGTGCAAGATAGACCCTTTTTTCTTTATATCTTTGTATCACCACATGACTTAGCAACTTTGTAAGCTCAACATGATGATGATGATGAAAAAGAAAGAGTGGTTTATTAGATCAACCATATTTTAGTTGATTATGAAACTCGTTATTCTACCATGGAGAAACAATGTCTTGCTCTCATTTTTGCAACACAAAGGTTATGGCATTATCCTCTTCATGTTGAAACCCATGTTATTGTGAAAATTGATCTTCTTAAACATCTATTTATTAGAACCAATCTTTCAAGAAGGTTAGCAAAATGGGTAATGTTTCTATCTGAGTTCGACATCAAGTTTGTAACTCATAAAGCAATCAAGGGTCAAGTTGTTTCCAATCAATTAGCGGAAGCTCCCTCATCTCACTTCTTCCCTAACCTAGATTTATTTCCAAATGAAAACCTTTTTGCAACATAAAATGAACTTGTATGGGAGATTTACTTCGATGGATCAAGATGTCAAGCCAGCTCTGAGGCAGGTGTAGTTTTAGTCTCACCTGAAGGAAAGCCAATTCCTCTATATTTTTTATTAGAATTTCATTGCACTAACAACATCACTAAGTATGAAGCCCTTATTACTAGCTTGTGTGTCATGATGGATTTAAACATTAAACATCTATAGTTTCATGGCTATTTTGAACTTATTGTAAATCAAATTATAGGAACATATCAAGCTAAGAAAAATAAGCTATCTCGGTATCAAGATTTAGGCTTATCCTTTCTTAATCATTTCTCTTCCTTCACAATAGATAGTGTTTCTAGCAGAGAAAACAAACATGCAAATGCAATGGTGAGTGCAACCTCCCTTGTTTCTTCAGATTATAGCATAAAAGAATACCACTTTGTGGTTTACATTCTCCACTCTCTTGTCTTAGATCAACCTGAACCCGCTATTCTAGTGTCTACTCACGTAGACATGGGGGAATGGTATTCTCACATTTATAATTATTTGAAGAATAGAAATTTTCTTGACGATGTGACTAAAAACGCTTGAACATGGATAAGAAAAATTTCAGTCCAATAGATTATACTATTTGATGTTCTTTATTGAAAATATTATGATGGCCTTCTTTAATGACTTACTAAGGTAGAAATATCCCTTTCCCTTCAAGAATCCCATTTTGGCTCTAGGAATGGAAATTTTGGTGGTAAATCCATGGTGCTTAAACTGATTCATATGGGATACTTCTAGAAAACAATGGAGCAGGACTCCTTTTCCTTTGTCAAGAAGTGTCTGCAATGCAAACAACATAGAAATCTTATTTGGGCTCCTGCTCAAGAGCTTCAAAACCATACCTCTCCTTCGTCATTTGCAAAATGGGGGTTAGATATTATTGGTAAAATATTACCTCCTTCTTCCAAAGGACATACCTTCATCATTACTACTATTGATTACTTTACAAAATGGGTTGAATTTATTCCACTTCAATCTATGAATGTTGAAGCTATTTGTAGCTTTCTTTTAAACAATACCATTACACATTTTAGGTTGCCTTCTACCCTTGTTTTTGATAATGGTATTTCATTTAAGAATAAAGAGGTGAAGTTATTCCTAAAAAAATTTCACATTCAGCATCACTTCTCTACATACTTTCCTCAGTCTAATGGCCAAGCCAAAGCATCTAATAAAACTCTCGAACTAATTCTTTAAAAAATTGTGAATAAACATGGTAAAGATTGGCATACTCAATTAACATACACCTTGTGGTCCTATCACATGAGTATTCATACGGCTACTAGTACAACCCCATACAACCTCATGTATGGAGTCAAGGCTACCATGACTTTAGAGTTGGAAATTCCATCTTTACGAGTTTCCCTCAAAGGGTTGATTGATGATGACACTTACCATGTTGATCGTTTGTATTAGCTTGAATTGCTCGATGAGCACCGATCGCAGGCCCTTAAAGGCATCCAAGCCTATCAACGATATGTTTCAAAACATTATAATCAAGGTAGGCGATCTCATTCTCTATGAGAATCAGAAGAATGTAAATGTACCACCTGATCAAAAGGGGAAGTTTAACCCTAATTGGTTAGGCCCTTACATAATCATCTCTGTGTATGGTTATGGTGCTTATAGAATATTGTTTATGGATGGAATGCCTCTAAAATAACCCATCAACATAATACATCTACATTCATACTATGCATAGTGTCTATGTGGCATATGCATGGCGCTCATCCCTCATGGAGTGCAGTTTTTTATGCTATGACATTCCTTCATTAACACATTGTCTTTGTATTTTGTGTTTATGATGTGAACATGTGTATGTAATTAATGTCTTTAATTAGGAATTATATATACATTTTTTTATTATGTTGTGTATCCATGCAGTGTACTTAATTAAGTCTTTTAATTAGGTAATTAGATCATCATTATATTTAATTAACATACATCCAACATTCGTTTAGTAGATCATGATAGCATCTAATATAAACATACATCCATAAACATAAATCCATCACATAACCATACATGAAAGTAAACATAAACATAAAAGAATGCCATGATGTCACAAAAATCTCATTATAATATATATCTATAAATCAAAATTTCATGTATATTTATCGCACCATTATATCAAAATGTGGTGACTATATATATGTATGTGTCTATACATAAAAATAATGCTATATAAAAGATTGATCTATATAAAAAATCTAGCATGTGCAAAATGGGCCTCTAGCTCCCTGGGTGAATGGCACCCTGAGCCCTCTGGTCCTAGTGGAAATGGTGGGGGTGGATGTCAGACTAATGCCATAAACCGCAACTGATGTGACCACAACATAGACATACTCAATTGCAGTCCTTGAACCTCTCCTTGTAGCTCAGCTACCTCCTCCTGAAGCCAAACCTCCTACTCACGGGCCTGTCATAGCTCTTGAAGCTGTAGCACCTAAGGATCATTTTTTAGCCTCATCATTGTCACCTTCCCACCAAGGTCATTGAGCTAGCCCTACAGGGCCTCATGTTCCCTCTCGTCACTCTCTACTTGCATCACAAGCTAGTATCACTCAGCTAGTGTAGTGTGAACCTCCATCAAACATTGATCTCGTTGCTCGATCATAGCAGTAAGGTCAGCGGCCCTCTATACTGTCTCCACATGTGCTTCCTCATAAGCACTCCACAAACACATGATAGGATCAAAAAGATGGGTGTGAATCCCTATTAATGCTAGCCTTTACACCTCCAAGATGCTCCCCTAAATAGGCATGGTTGAGGCAACCTCAAAAACACACTGCCCAATCAAGGCGATCCACTCATGTGTGTCAACTACAACCACAAAGAAGTAGATGCTATCAGTACTGGATCACATAAAAACATGTGTATATATATGAGATAAACTAAAATGATAAGTACTGAAAGAAAATAACATAAATCACTCTCATGCCTAGGTCCCTAGCCTACCAATGTGGGTTGGGGAAAGGTGCAACATTGGGTCCTACTCCTATTGCTACTACCACTGTGGGAGGAATGACGACCATCAAAGGTTGTGTCTATGAGATCAAAACTACTAGTGAAGGTGATGATACTCTTTGTCACTGTCTCAGTCTCTCTGCCACTCTGCTCATTGTTGTCTCGCCCTCCCCACTGCTGTCACCACCGCATTCCTCTCTTGCCAACCCTTGTGCACCAACATTGCCCATGAGGGAATTTTTTGATAAAATCAAGGTCGAGTTGACCATCACCCACCATGCTCTAAAACCATGGATTACATTGATGTCTTCAATTGATAGAATGAGAGGTTGGTTGTCGTTATCCAACCCGTCATCACTAATAATGACATATGTAATGGTCAGATGATGGTGATCATCTGTCTGAGTGGTGCTTCTCACTAATCAAACATATGTGGGAAGCATCTGATGCAAAGCAGGGATTATTTTTCTAAACAATCACAATTCAACCTATTTGAAACAATCTTTCAGCCTTTCAAACCATAAATTAGCATCTTTTCATAATTCCTTCAAATTCTTCTTATAGCCTTGCAAAAGGTGTTTTTTGACCACAACTTTCAAAATCAATTTAAAACCCACATGCCACTCATAATTTTAGATACCCATTAAGCTTTAATTTAACATATCCAAAAGGGAGATAGGGTTGTTTTAGAACAAGACCCTCTAAAAATTGTTGCTACACTTGCATATAAGCCCTAAATAGATCACTTTTACAAAGAAACTACCAACTAAACACCCTACCAACCTTAAACCTCCATTTTTGGACCTTAACCAGGTTAAAAAAGCTTTGAATCCACAACTTTTACCAATAGAATCATCCAGAAACTCATGAAACATCAAAATCTCACCTAAACCCCTTATTTAGGATTGTTTCCAATGAGGGTTTATTGGATCTCTATACTCTAGGCCACAAACCACTTTAAAAATTCCTCAAACACATCACTATTGGTTTGCACATGCTTTCTAAAACATCTCCCATCCTTTATCAATGCATTTTCCTCAAACTCTAACTTCTAGCCATCAATTTCAAGCCAAAAACCATGAAATTACACCTAGTGCAACACCAAAAACCTATCCAAATTTTCTCCTTGCTCCTAAAACCCCCATGAACATCTAAATCTACCCTAATTCACCCATTCCACCAAGTTTCAAGCAATTCTACTGATGGAATGGGTGATCAATGCATTTTGTTCACTCTCAAACCCTCAAACAGGGTATTTAGGCCGCTTTTACTAAAATGCTTGTAAAAACCTTCAAATCTTATGAAAACACCTCAAATAAAAACTAGATGATGGTTAAAACATTCCTACATTAATTCAAATCAATTTTACATCACTATCATGTTGTACAAGTTGTACAAGTTTCATGTAGCAGCAAATTTGACTAAAAGCACATAGAAAATAGAGATTTCTTATTGCTTCTTCAACAAAATCAACTCCAAAAGTTGTCTTCGACCCACACACCTTGTATTTAAACCTTAGATACCAAAAATCAACTGACACAACTACCTTTTGAACTTACTTGACCCTTCAACTTCCCATTTTGCAATTTACACCATTTACAAAATGGATCCCATATGACTCAAATTACACGATAAATGGTCTATTATGACCTTATTCCATTAAATAAAACTCAACCTAAAACCAATTTTAAGACCTTATTTACATGACTTGACATGGCGCCCCTGCACCAGCGACTCGAACTGAAAAGAACTCAAGTCCCTTGAGGACTCTATTACTTCAAAAACACGTTGCCTCTTATTATTCAATGATCTCCAAGCTATACCTCCATTTGGTGACCCCTTCCAATGAGTCAAGAATTGAAAACATGCATTGTCTCTTATTGTAGTGAACTTTGTGCCACCTAGAAATTACTCCACCTTCACAAACTAACTTGTTGTATTCCCTCTTACTTTTCCCTCATCAGAAACTGATGCTAAACTTGATTGGACACCTACAAACACACCTCTGCTAACTTTGTGTTGAACTAATCTCTGATTTACTCTTCTTGCACACTTGAAATCACCCACATGTTCTTGTCATTCACCTTTACTGACTTCACCTTCTCGTTTTATCTCTTTCATCAGATTCTCTACCCCTAGTACCACTATTTGATTAGGTTTACAAACCTCTGTACTAACAGAATTTAACTTCCCACTAGCCTCTTTTGAAACCAAAGAACAAAGCATTGTTCCTATCATGACCTTATCATGCCATTCTAATCAATCTTGAACTCCCATAATCAATTCATCCTTGACCCTCTCTTTATCTATTTTTGACACCAACTCATCCTCTTTTCCCTTCAACATTGAATCATCTTTGAAACTTGTTGTCTTGACACCTTCAAGCCTTGGAGTGGCTACAACCTCCACCTTCTTTTCTTCCTCTATTTTCACAAACTCTTTCTTTCCCAACATTATCGCCTTTGCTACCTTGGTTTTCTCTTTGATATCTTCTACCAATGGAGTTAAATTGAAAGTGTTTTCATACTTTTCAATAGCATAAGTATTGTGTCTACCATCATAAATTGCATGCCTATCAAACTCTCATGGTCTTCCAAGCAAAAAATGGCAACAATCCATAGGCAACACATCACATAGTATTTTGTCCTTATATCCACCAATGTTAAACTCAACCCAAGCTTGTTCTCTCACTAAAACTCATTGACTTTCATTCAACCAAGACACTTTTTAAGGTGTTTCATGAGGTATCTTTTCTAATTTCAGTTTATCAACCATTTCATTAGACACCATGTTATCAGTACTCCCTAAATCTATTACTACTTTGCATACCTTTCCATTGCACTTGCAGTTGGTCTTGAAAATTGTTCTCCTTTGTGTTGATTCTTTCTCCCTGGATGCTTTGAGGAGTTTTCTTCTCACTATCAATGATTCCCCAACTTCTAGAGTAGCAAGTTAGTTAGGAGAGTTGACACTCTCACAATCTTCCTCTAGAACCTTGTTTATCTCCACTAGTTGAAGTAGAACCTTGTTTATCTGGAAACTTCCATGCTTGATGGCCAAACTGATTGCAATGGTAACATCTCCCTAAAAATGAGCTTGAACCTCTACCTTGTCCAAATATTCCTCTAAAACCTCTACAGCCACCTCTTTGATCAACAACTTGGTCTTTACTTTTACTTGCATCTTCTTGTTCTTCATAGGTCTTCCTTGTACCTCTTCCTCTACTATCACTACCATTGCATCTTCCTTATCTTTCTTGTGTCCTTTTTAGTTTCTCTTTTTCCCTAGTAGCCAACTAAAAACATTCCTCAACTGTCCTAGGCGTAGCCAAACTTAATTCATCTTGAATTTGAAATCTCAAGTCACACATATACCTTGTTATCTTTTCATTTTCATCTTCAACATGACCAGCCCTAATACTTAATTTGTGAAATTTTTCAGTGTAGGCCATGACATCCTTTTCCTTATGTTTTAAACTTTGCAACTTCTTAAATGTCTGAATTGCATGATCACTTGGAAAAAATTGGCTCTTGATCTTTGACACCATCCTATCCCATGAGCTGATTTTTGTTTTTCCCTTCTTCACTCTTTCCTCTTGAACATAATTCCACCATGTTAAAGAAAGACCTTTCAACTTAGTTTTTACAAACTTTATCTTTTGTTCTTCAGCAACCTCCTTGTACTCAAAGTAATTATTAGTGCATCTATCCAATCCAATACATCTTTAGCATCCAACTTTCCATTATACATTGGCACATCTATTTTCTCACTAGAAGCATCTCCTCTAATAGCCTTGAGCATCTTCACCATCTTTCTCTCATCATGCTCCAAATCATCACCTTGGACTCTTCCACTTGTAGGGATTTCATCATCACCCTCTTCCTCTTCCTCTCAATCACTTTCCTCTTCAATGGCCTTTCCTCTTTTTTGCTTTGTCTCCCATGCTACAAATCTAACTAAAAGTGCTTCTTGTGATTCCTTTAACAACCTTATTTCCCTACCAAGGCTCCACTTCCTTTAGGAGGCATCTTGTCCTTCAACTTTCAACCTCTATCTTCTTCAATCTTCAACTTTTCACCTTCAAAAGATCTAACACCTATTCCCTAATACCAATTGATGCAGAGCAGGAGGATTTTGCTAAACAATCACAATTCAACCTATTTGGAACAATCTTTCAGCCCTTCAAACCCTAACTTAGCATCTTTTCACAATTCCTTCAAATTCTTCTTGTAGCCTTGCAAAAGGTGTTTTATGACCACAAATTTCAAAATCAATTGAAAACTCAAATGCCACTCATCATTTTAGATACCCATTAAACTCTAATTTAACATATCTAAAAAGGAGATAGGATTGTTTCAAAACAATACCCTCTAAAAATTGTTGCTACACTTGCATATGATCCCCAAATAGGTCACTTTTACAAAGAAACTACCAACTAAACACCCTACCAACCTTAAAATTTCATTGTTGGACCTTAACTATTACAAAAGATTTGAATCCACAACTTTTACCAATAGAATCATTCACAAACTCACCAAACTTCAAAATCTCACCTAAACCCCTATTTAGGCTTGCTTCCAATGAGGGTCTATTGGATCTCTATGCTATAGGCCACAAACCACTTAAAAAATTCCTCAAACATATTACTATGGGTCTATACATGCTTTCTAAAACATCTCCCATCCTTTAGCAATGCATTTTCCTCAAACTATAACTTCTAGCCATCAATTTCAAGCCAAAAACCATGAAATTACATCTAGGATAGCACCAAAAACCTATCCAACTCTACTGCCTGCTCCTGAAACCCCCATGAACATCTAAATCTACCCTAATTCACCCATTCCACCAAGTTTCAAGAAATTAGATACCAGTGGAATGGGTGATTAATGCATTTTGTTCACTCTTAAACCCTCAAATAGGGTATTCAAGCCGCTTTTACTAAAATACTTGTAAAAACCTTCAAATATTATGAAAACACCTCAAATCAAAATCAAATGATGGCTAAAAAATTTCTACATCAATTCAAATTAATTTGACATCACTATTAGGCCGTATAGGCCATACAAGTTTCTTGTAGCAGCAAATTTGACTAAAAACACACAAAAAATGGAGATTTCTTATTGCTTTGTCAACAAAATCAACTCCAGAAGTTGTCTTCGACCCACACACCTTGTATTTAAACCTTAGATACCAAAAATCAATTGATACAACCGACTCAAACTACCTTTTGAACTTACTTGACCCTTCAACTTCCCATTTTTCACTTTACACCATTTACAAAATGGATCCCATATGACTCAAATTACAGGACAAATGGTCTATTATGACCTTATTCCACCAAATAAAACTCAACATACCAAAACTCAACCTAAAACCAATTTTAAGACCTTATTTACATGACTAAACATGGTGCCCTTGCACCAGTGTCAAAGGGATTGTATGCACCTTCCCAAACTATCAAGTGTCCTAATGCCAGTAGTATGAAACTATAATATGATATGATCGCCCTGCTAGGAGTCGATCGCATTGCATGTGCTATAGTTGTCACCTATCTGTGGGCTAGATCATCATCCTATAGGGGAATCATATAACATCTTACACCTGTAGACTATCAAATTGTAGCCACCAAAAATTGAGCTCTCCATAACTCCAATCATGTACCAATGGGTACACGTGAACCATCGGTGTACTAGGTGTTATGCCCTAGGGAAACCCAACTAACCAAGTACACATGATATGTGAGAATTCCCACACCTATAGGAGTGTGCAGGCTATAAGACTAAAAAACGCATAGTGGATGTAATGCCTAAGGTCATGGTATAGGTGGGAAAGCATGCTCTAACCCCAAGTGTAGACAGTCTGATGCCCCTCCATCTCTCAGATGTGATGGATGAGGCCCCATGCAAGTGAGAGCCTCGCCCATCCATCATCACTCAGAGGGTGACTATGATGACCATCACTCTTCAAATGAGTGGGATGGCCACTTGTCCTTGCTCTAGCCATTGCATGTAGATGTGGTTGGTGGTATCTCTCAAGTCTATCCACTCGACACAGTACTACTAGCCCTCTAGGGCCTCTTTTTTCATCCTCACCTCATCGTATGCCACTTGCTAACCACTAATGGGTAGTCTATGTTAGGATTAAGGTGCCATCCACCTTGTAAATCTTATGTCATATGGCATGGTTCCAAAATCCTTGGAAAGTGTCTCTAGGCACTTAGGGTGTATTGGGAAAATATTTTGTAATATTAATTCTCACCATTGTTTGTAATATACTCTTAAGGGGTGATGGGTCCACTAGTAGTAGTAAAGGTGAGTTGTGGACATAAATATTTATTATTGTTTTCCCCACATGTGGATGCCTAGAATGGTATAGTAAAAGATAAAGGAAATAATAAATAATTGACTATTGGGATTCTCCAAGTGGGTGCTTGGATAGAAGCAATAGGTGTCACTTGGTTTTCCATTATTTATTACATTTAATGTGATGTTTATCTTCTCAAGTTTGGACGCCCAAGTTGGAGAGAAAATATTGGAGACAAAACTAGTGTCCTTTCATATTCCAAGGAGGTAATCTAAAGGTTTGGGATGTTTGGAATGAAGGGTCATATTTGGGCACCTTGTTTGGTGCATTAGATGCCTTCGAAAGTCTATAAAATTAGCCTCTTGGATGTAGAATTTATGAGGAACAGTTGAATCTAGCATTACTCTGTAGGAACAAGGATATGTTGAGGCATAAGGAGGTTGTTCACAGGTGCATAGGTTTTTCCATGTTGGAGGAAAAGAGGAGAATGGAAATGATTGCATTGTAATCTCATTTATTTTTTGATAATGCATACCTGGCCTCTCTTCTTGGTGGATTTTTTTCCCACAAGGGTTTCTCCATGTAAATCATGTGTTATGTGATGATCTTATGTTGTTGATTTATGCCTCATTTATACTATCTTATATTGATGATATTATTTATTTATTTCTCTTATAAGTTCACATAAGGTAGTGTTTATAAGCATGATATGTTGGCTATTTTTTGGCATCATAAAGAAGATGGATCTAATCATGGTATTTCCATATTAAGGAAAATTAATTTTTAGATTTGCATATAAGTTTTAGATTTTAATGTTGTTGTAGTCTAAGCCTTGTATCTCATCCATTGAAGTCATATTTGGATAGAGATTGAATTTTCCAATAATCGATATTGAACCTATTTATTTCTCATCAGTCTGGTGATTCGATACACGTCCTCCAATGTGACGGTCATCTATCCTGATGGCAGATGGAAGGAGGAGGTATCTACATCCTAGCGCTCCATGAGCATCATGAGCATGGGTGAATGATACTGCATCTTCAACATCTGGGTAAATGCAAGAAGATGAGTCCACAAAATGTGGAAGTTTTTTCCTTAGGAATAAAATGAAATCGGCTTGCAAAAAATGGGATCCTGCCTTTTAATAAATGGCATCCCATTTTTAAAAAATGGGATCCCGTTTAGCTTCATGATCCCAAGCCTAAATTCTAAACAAGATCCCGTTTTTAAAAAATTTCATTTTTGGAAATTTTTCAAAACGGGATCCCATTTTGAAAACTTTCAATTTTTAAAATTTTCCATTTTTGGCAATTTTTCAAAACAGAATCCCATTTCATAGAATCATAAAAAAATTGTTTTTATGAAACGGGATCCCATTTTTTAAAATATGAATTTTTGATCAGGTTTTTGGCTTGTTTTTTAGTTCAGGAAATGGCTTGAGGACCCAAACCTAAGCTTTGGACTTGGTTTGACCTACAACCTGAAGGTCATGTCAATGTCACAGGAAAATAGTGACTTTCAATATATGTCTAAAGACCTATTTTGTAGAATATTTTGATGAAATTAAAACCCATTATAGATGAGACAGTGTAAATTCCAAATATATAATTTTTTTTACAATTTGATTATTTTTTCTATTTTTCAATTAATTTATGATGAAATTGATCCATAAACTTGAATTATCATGGTTTTTAAGTATTTTAATAAATTTTTATTAAAATATTTTTTTGTAAAATGAATTGCACCAAAATGTACTTCAGACAACTCTTTTCAATTTGAAAAAAAATTCAAAAAATGACAAGTTTAGGTCATCTTATGCATGACGCACACAATGATTTTTCAAAACAACAAATATGGCCGATAAAATTTTAACAAAAAAAAATATTCAATAAAAAATTACAAAAAAATATTGAAAAAGTGCTTTAGTGAGTTATGAATCTTTTCCCAAAAGGATTTATAAAAATATGATTATTTAGGACAAAATATGGATGGCGTACACGTGCATGGTATGGTAAAAAAGAAGTGACTTTTAAATAGTGGTTTTTAGAAATGCCTATTGAAAATCATTTTTTATCATCTGGGTATTGAAATAAATTACATATTTGGAAACTAGACTCTAAGTACTACATACTTTTTTTTAAGATTCCATCTCTAAATGCTTCAAATTTTAAGGTCAAATGTGACAAATTCTGAAAATTGAGGAAAAAACTTCCACTTTTTGGCCAAAAAGTGGGCTCAACTTTTTGCACACATCCATCTTGTAGGCCCAACATAGGCCCATGTGTCGCAGTAGATCCTCAACATCTAGGTGCATCCACTCCCTCTAATCGAGCAGCATAGTCAGAACATGGCCACCTCCATGATCTCTTATCTCTGGCCACTCCTGCAATGGAAACAAAATTCACATTAGATCCATCTATATCATACGCAAGAAATTTACTATCTCTACATCAATTTTTTTCTAGGTAAGCCTCTGGGATGGAGGTACTCAGTGCAGATGTCTGCGTGGTGTGCCAATGTCTAAGGCTGAATTTTTCCCAATGACAATGCTTAGGGAAAATTCCAACATCATTGGAGGATGTTGAATCACTGTTAGGAGGACAATGCACTAGTCAAATGCCTTTGTGCTAGTCATACACTTGTGCTGGTTCAGGAAAGGAAAAACATAAAAAAATACATTAAAAACATGAAGTTAGGTCAGATTCCTCATACCTCATTGACCTCGCCTCCCTCAGCAACAATCATGCAAAGTTGCTCGATCCTTGAGGCTATGTAGTCTCGTCTGTGAGGCATTTTGTTGACTTGTCTCTCACAAAATTCAAAAAACTCCTCATTGTGAATAGTGAAAATGACTCTTCTATGGGCCCACTCGGGTTTATATAAGTTATTTTTGACCCATTTTTCTTGGTGGACATGGTCCTTCCATCCTTCCTATTTTCACCCCACCTAGCTGGGGGAAAAAATAGAAGGGAGTATATACTCACCTCTTCAACATATTTTCTTTTGAACCACTGAATTTTTTTTAAGCATTCTTCTTGCCATGGTAGCTTCTTCTAGTTTTTGAACTAAACTAAATTTGAGTTTTGTAGAACGAAACCTCATGTCTAGTGTTGTAGTTCCTCATCAACCTCAACTATTGGGGAAATCATCATTATCCACCTGCTCGACCTTTGCGGCCTCTACAGAATCCTTTTTGCATGTAAATCCATAAAAAATTTATATTTTTGATCTTACATTTATGTCTTCTCAACTACTTTAGTGTATAGCTGATTTTTTTCAAAAATCAACTCACTAAAGTGGGGGAAAAATGTAGTGTCGTAAAATTGCATCTTGTGGAAATTTCACACTTGTGCATTTGGTCCACTACATTTATGGCACCTAGATGCATTTATGAGAAGATCCTTATGAGTTATAATTTCACGATTTCAACTCCATAAGGGACAACAACGAAGCATTAAAATTTTTCCACCTCATTTCTTGCAAAGTTGTGAGTTGGACTACTACATGACACAAGGATGGATGCATGGTGCACTAGCATCCCTGAACTTTTTGAGTTTAAAAGAAGGAATCTCATAAACTTTTCCCATGACATATGTCATTGTGGTAGAATTGCGGGTGTAATGACTCTTCCCACCCATGAAAATTCATAAAACTCTCTCTTTCACCTTCATTCTCATTCATTCTTATTGTTTTTCTCTCCAACTTGCTATCTCACTCTTTTCTCTTCTACATCTCTTCTCTACGGTGAAGCTCTTTTGGGTTTACATATTTTCAACAACTAAGGCTCTCTTGCAAACATTCAATGTCTCATCTATCAAGCCAAGAGAGAGCCAAAAACTGTTGGTAACACTCTCTTTTTGCATTATCTTGTCTTGTCTATTTGGTAAGATACTTTTCTTGTCTATTTATTTTATGATAGGGTTCTCGTCCATAGTGAGGTTTTTCTTTATCACACGTCTTGTTTACTTTCTTGCACGTCTTGTCCATTTTTCTATCTATTTGGTTATTCATGGAGGTGGAAACACTAAAATGGGGGTTTGACTATGGCAAGCCCCGAAACAACTCCAACACTTTTCCTCATCACAGTTGTGTGTAGTTTTCTACGTTCAAAGAGGTGGGTGCTTGTTGGTTTTTTGGATTGTATCTCCTAATCTAACAAGGACAATAGCATGATGTGTAGACGTCCGTGAGACGCACTGACATCCGTTGGTTGCAGTTTTGTCCTCCCATGAGAAAATTCTATAATTCATCCTCTTTTTTTCCTTCCATCAATTTTTTGTAATCTGTTATTAGTTTATGTTAAATTGTAATTTCCTCTTCTTATCTTAGAATTTCTTTTCATTACATTTTTGCAATCTATTTCATCTTGAACCTCATCACTTGAGCTTTGTACATTGAGGTGACCGAGGGCCATTCACTCCCTTTAGACCTTGTTTGTCTTGGGACTTGGGAGTATTGAATCCCCTCCTTCATAGTAACAAGAAGGAATAATGCATCCTTAAATGAAATGGCTAGTTGCATGATAGAATCACAATTGTTGGCATCACAATAATAGGCTAAGGTAATTAATTATGCTAACTATATACAAAACTAGAATCCACATAAAGACTTGCAATGCATCACTCCAGTCAATACTTGGAGTCATTGCAAACCTTCAATTAATCACTTTGTAGATCTTGAGCTTGGGCCCACCCACCTTCAATGAAATATAAGGCTATGGAACCTCAAACTAAGCTTTACATATTTTTGGGTTATCCTAATGGTATCAAAGGGTATCAACTTCCAGAAATTAATACTCATTATGTGATCATTTCATAAAGTGTTAGTTTTGAGGAAACGTATTCCCCTACTACTGAAATTTCCCATTCATCCTCCACACAAAGATATCATCTAGACATTAATTTTGGTCTTGAGGTAGAGGAACCCCATCCTTAATTTGCACCCTTCAATCCTAACTCTAGCATAAATACCTACCCCTACTATAACTACAAGTCCATTTTGTGTTTGTCAAACATTACAAGAGGCAAATATATTAGTTAGTAACCCATCAAATATTGAGAGAAATTAATCATAGTATCAAGATATATCTAATGCATCATAGTCCAAGCTTAAGATCCAAAATCATTTGTGGAAGCAACATTTATTATTGAATAGGAAATAGCAATGAAGGAAGGTTGTTATTCCTTGATCAAGAATAATACTTGGTATTCAATCTCACTTCCTAAGAGAGAAAATATTTTTTATGCACGTCGATGATTCAAACTAATTATGTAATAGCTAGAATAATTAACAAATATAAAGCACAACTTATCACCTAAGGATTATTGCAAGTACTTGACATAAAATATCGTAAGGCCTTTACACATGTCACCAAAATAAATTCCATTCACTCACTCTAGTCATTGTTTCCACTCATCATTGGCCCAAATGGACATGAAAAGATTTTTTTTTCATGTTGACCTATATGAGAAAATATATGGTGTAGACACCTACAATTTCCTCTTAACAATTCAATTGTTATCAATCTGATTCATCTCTCCTAAATTAATTAAATAAATACTATTTATTTAGTTAATTCTCTCAATTTATCTCCTATAATTAATTAAATATTTGTTATCATCTAATCATTATTCCAACACTAATTGAATGAACCAAGATTGTTTATTCAATTAATTAATCTCTCTTCTAAAATTCAATCATGAATAAATAAATGTAAATTTATTTATTTAAGTCCATTATGCACATTCTCAAAAATTAAATAAATGAATTCTATTTATTTAATCTCATATTTTTCTCCCATTATTAGTCTTCTAAACTCAATTAATTAATCTAATTAATCATTTGCACAAAGTTAAAACGTGATTAATTTAATTAATCACTTGTCCCATCCGTCTCGTTTATCTATAAATTCATCCCATAAAATCACTACCATTCATTTCTCCCAAGAAGATCTACACCCTCAATTTTACACATGTGAGCTCTTACTTGTCAAATCTCACATCCTTATGTGATTCTCACATGTGTGAAAGAAATCAAATTTCAATATCACACATCCTCATGTTCTTTCTCACAAATGTGTGAGAACTTGCAATCTCCACCATTTGATTAAATTAAGACAATCTTGACTTCCCACATCCCTTTGATCTATGTGCTCTCCAAGTGCACCAATCACAAGCCACCACTTGGAGGCTCCTCATCTCTCCAAAACTCTCATGAAAACCCATCCATTGATTATTGATTCTTAAAAACTATACATAGACCATTTTGGAAAGCATTCTAATAAAACAACTTGAATGCAAAGTTATGGTACTTGTATGAGCAACCAAACATAACTGCAATCCCTCAATCACACACATCTTGAGCATAACCACACTCTTGGTGTGCAACAAGAGGTTTTTGGAGGTCTTTTATAAGGCTTCTCAAGTTGGGTTCTATACCTCTTATGGTCAACAAAAGGTTCACTAAGAGGCAAGGTAGAGGTTCATTTTGTTACATTTTAGTATTTTTTGTATACTTTTTTCCTTTTGTTCACATATGACACAACCACAAAGGTTCATTCAAGATTCTTTCTTGGTATGCAAACTCATGAAGTTCCTCTATGTCCTCAAATAAGCTCCTCAAACTTTGTTTTCCAAAATGGATTCCTTCACTTGGTTTCACTTGATGTCACTCTAACCCTACCATCTACCTTTTACAATATGATGATGGGCTTATCATCAAATTTGTATGTCAATGATTTGATCATCATTGGCAGTTACTCATCCCTTCTTGGATTTGTACATTCTACTCTACATGACACATTCTCTATGACTAACTTGGGATTGGTAAATTACTTCCTTAGAAATGAGATCACACAGTGTAATTCAGGATAAGTCTTTCTCAACCCAAGTGTGTTCTAGATGTTCTCACATGGTTTCATATGGATACTTGTCATCCCATATTGACTTATTTTTTGTTAGGAGTCAAGTTGGATGCACATTGTTTGACTCCTCTTTTTTATGCTATCTTATATTGATAACTTGTGGGGAGTATCATAATCATTCTAACATCTACCATGTTCTTGGCATAGTCTCTTTCTTTATGCGAAAGTTGTTATCACCTGAAGTTGCACCCTGTTGAACCTGATGTTCAACACCTCAGTGTAACATGGGAAGACCTCTAAAGATGTGGGTTTCTTGTAAACAGAGGTCAACCTTCGGAGAAGGCCAGCTTCCTATGGTGTCACCTAACTACTGATCTTGTAAGGAAAAGGGAGAAGGAGAATACATAAAAATAAAACTAAAACCTATGGTGATACAACAAAATGACAAGAACAATGAGACACTCGAGTTACACTTGAGTACTGATGATGGATATGGTATTGCACAACAAGTTTCTGTAGATTATGCATAAGTATTTCACAAACAAGTTTGACATGCACACACTTTCAAGAAGGAAAAATAGATTTTCACAAATTAAAAGCTCATGTGCAATTAAGTAAACACAGTTTGTAACCTACATAATACTACTTTTGCAAAGAAAGGCATGCTAACATGAGACAAAGCTATAAGGAAAAGAAAGATTTCACGAAGTAGCTTGATCAATCACCTGAAAATGCACAATATTTTGCAAGAACCAGAAGGCAAATTGAACCATCAATGGTAACCAAGGTAAATTTTATATATCATGCTCCAAAATGAGTTACAAAAGTTTGCTAATCTGAGAAAGGACTGCAAAAGTCACGAACTTCAGAAAAGCATAAGGAGAACTCCTTTACAAAGGGGAAAAATATGTCATATATACTTAAAAAGTGTCGGCCCCTAGGGCTTACAAAAATATCTGCCTTCAGAAAAATCTACCCCTAGATCTTTTAATGAAGTTAATTCTTCATTCGATTGCATCCTCGTGTCCATGTTGGTGAAGAGTCACTCCCAGAAGAAGCTTTTAGATCTTATGGAATACTTGCACTTACTTTTGGCCTCCGTGTCTATTCTCAAACTTCCTTGAAGGGCTGCTTTGAATGCTTTAAAGCATTATCATTAATGCTGAGCCCCCTATGCTAGTAGATATTCCAGCTATTACTGTGACTCACGACTTCTTCCTTTCTGCCTAATTCCCGCTCCAGATCTTTCTGCAAGTTGATCCCTTATGGAAATAGCATTATATTTTCCCTATAGTCAGCCTCCATAGAGACAACACTACTGCCTTTGAACCGATTCATCACCATTGATCACAAAGTAGATTCATGTTGCTTTCATTCAATTGATCTTCCTCGCAAGGATAGTCGTGACAGTCAAAATGCCCATGGTTCCCTCCAACTGGTCAAAAAGATGCCACACAAGCTTCCTCAGGCGGTCAAAAGTTCTTCCTATAGAATCACATGTCGGTGAGACACTAACTGTGTCTCCCTGATGCAAATACACCTCATAGTAGCTATCGACATAGCTCATAACCATCGGCAAGAGTTTCTATTGAGCTTCAAAAGTCATATTGATATCACCTTTGTTGTCACCCAAACCATCGGCAAGACCATATCGCTTCACTTCGGCAAGGCTCTCCTCCAGTCAGGAAAACCTCTCATCAAACTCATTCCGCTTCGGCGAGACCACCAGCAGGTGGCAGGACATTACCCCGAAGCCACACCACTTTCACCAAGACTCCTTGCAGTCGGCCAGACATCATACCAAAACCACCATCCTGTCGATGAGACCACATTCAGGTCCACCATTTCATTTCGTCAAGACTCCACTTGATCGGAGAGACATCTCAGCGAGCTTAAATCTTTTAGCAGGACTCTGCTTGGTCGCTGAAATATTATAGCAAACTCAAACCTTTCACCAAGACCTCCTTTCCTATCAAGGAGACATCACTCGGTCGGTGAGACCTTACAGCGAACCCAAATTTTCTCCCTGAGCTCCTACTTCTACGGCGAGACCATACCATGTCGACAAGACCATATAGCGATGATGCCTCCTCTCACTGAGACTTCATGCAATCGGAGAGACATCATCCTAAAGCAAATCATTCCCCCCGATGCCACCCTTGTGAACGATTGTTGGTAGGACTTCCTCGGTCGAGGAGAGATAGGAAACTCATGGCGACCAAAAAAATTTCTCAGCAACCTGAGGATTTTGAATGAATACAGCACAAAATCCAATCGGCAAGACAACTGGAGGGTCTCAACGACTTTATCTCTGGGGAGTTTTGTGCCGAAACTGATTGAGGCAAGGCTTCCAATAGACTTCCTTGTAAAATAGCATCAGATGAAAACCTTCCCAATGAAATTCAAAGACCTGCACGTTGGGCTCAACCCTTGTGGGAGCCACATTTAATCCACGTGCCGAATTTAAAACATAATTTCCCCTGATTGAACCCGTAGGTGAAAATTGGATAACAAAAACCTTATGAACTTCATTGGAAAGATGTGAATTGTTGAACATAGGTTGTCATTGATGTCAAATCATTTCAGTGATGCAATAAGAAGGTTGATGTTAAAGATGAAAATATTATAGGAGTACTAGAATTATCATTATATTCTCTTATCGTATATGCATGTTGTATGACAGAGGTTCAGTGTGGTTGCATACCTATCTATGTTGGTAGATTTATTTTCATGAATAAGTTCTCATCAATCATATCACTATTAGTTTTATTGAGGATTGATTTCCTTTCCAAGAGTTGGTGTGTAGTATATGCTTATAATACCTTGCAAAGTATTTAGTCGCTATGACTATGGTGGTCCAAAATTCTACACAAGGATATCTTTTGGGTAGAGACATTTCTCTAGCAATACAAATTTGGTCAGCCTTTCTTTTAGAAATGTAGTTTTGCTCTATGATTTGGAAGGAGAGTATGCCTACAGTAGTTCTATCATATTTTAGAGTTTCTAGAGGATATGTTCAATGCGCAAGAAGGTTGAAGTGACATAAGGCTCTATGTTCCTATTTGACAACCAATTGAAGTTCAAGGCATGTACGGTAATTGGCTAGTAGTGTGTAGAATTCAAATCTTGTGTGTGGTGTTAGGATAAGGCCTAGTTAAGGTCCATGTGGTAGCGCATAGTTTCATGTTATTTTTGCAGCAAGATCATCTAATTTTAGACTGGCCTATTAAATGTTTCATGTAAATTGAATTTAGGACCACCTTATGTCATCCTAGCTATTTATGAATCCCTGGACGACATGGAAGAGTGTTAATGTAATTTCATCTATATATTTCAAATGTTTAGATGCATGTTGTGTGATTTTTGAGTGTATGTATGTGAAGCATAATTAAATTGGTGTGAAGAAAACTTGTCTGAAAAGAAAGCATGAAGAAAAGAGAGTGTGTCAGTATCAGAAGATCGTTTTCATGAGGAAGAGTGTCAACAATGACTCTAGCACATGTATGTGTTGTATTGAAGATTTGCAAGCCTTATCATTTTATTCCAGTAGGATTGGTGTTCTACCTAATGTATTGTTTCATTTTGGTATTGGTTTCTCTTGTAGGCTGATGCCTACAAGCATAATGGGGGATTGTTGCCTCTAGTAGGTTGGTGCCTACTTCAATGTATTAAATTCACTTGTATATTTATTCCTTGTGATGTTGGATTTGGGCAGTAGATCTAAGTAGTTATTCTCACTATGGTTTTTCCATCTTCGGTTTTCCACATATATTTGGTGTCGTCTTGTGTTCTTTATGATTTTATGTTTTTTTGTTTATGTGGGGATTTATGTGAGAAATAATATATTCTAATAACAGTAGCAAAGTTTCAAGTTGCATGATCTAGTAATTGGTATTGACGTTGAGAATTTTGAATTTGTTAGATCTACTGATTCACCCCCCCCCTTAGTAGATTGTGTGTCCTTCAATAGGTATAAAATCCAAGTTCCTTTAAAGAAGCCTAATAGCTTAAAGTAGGTTTGAGACAACATGGGAAGAATTTTGTATAAATAAAGCACCACTCTTTGATGGATCCAATATTGCATTTTGGAAAGTTAGGATGGAGTCTTATTTAATGTCTTTAGGAATGGACATCTGGATGTCAGTAGTACAGGGATATGATATTCTTGAAAACCCTCCTATGGATTAGGTTGGAAAGAGGGCTTGTGAACTCAATGCTAAGGCAAGGAATGCTATTTTGTGTGGATTGAT
Organism: Sequoia sempervirens; assembly: GCA_007258455.2. Lineage (NCBI taxonomy): Eukaryota > Viridiplantae > Streptophyta > Pinopsida > Cupressales > Cupressaceae > Sequoia > Sequoia sempervirens. The sequence continues at coordinate 233,607 of VDFB02324389.1, read as the reverse complement.
TAACTTTGAATTTGTAAAAGTAATTTAGTGCAAAACAAAAAAGGAAATATGGGATAAACTAGAGACCATCTATGAAGGTGATGACAAGGTCAAAGAGGTAAAGCTGCAAACTTATAGGGCTCAGTTTGAAGGTCTAAACATGAAAGAAGATGAGAATATTGCTACATTCATGCTTTGGGTTGATGAAGTTGTCAACTCTATCTGAGGTCTTGGTGAGAATTTGAAAAAGAATAATTTTGTGAAAAAGGTACTCAGATCTCTCCCTAGAAGGTTTGATACTAAAGTATTTGCTATTGAAGAAGCTAAGGATCTTAATTCTTTGAAGTTGACTAAACTACATTTGAGATGATTTTTGAAAGTGAAGACTCTATAAAGAAAGAGGTTGCTTTTAGGGTATCTAAGAAGTAGGTTGAACTAGATTATGATATTGGATCAGATCTGGAAGAAGAATTTTTTTTCAAGAAGCTACAAAGAGATCTCAATAAGTACAAAGGAAAGTTACCTTTCAAGTGTTTTAATTACAATGAAGTAGGGAATTTTATAGCTAAGTGTCCTTATAAGATTTCTAACAATGTTTAGAAAAAGAAAGGAAAGAAATCATTTCAAAGAAGGTATAAAAGGTCAGAGGAAACATAAGAGTTTCTACACTAATGAAGAAAATTTCTCTAGTAAAGAAGAAGATGAAGATATCTCCAGAGATGAAAAAGATAAGATCGTGTTCATGGATATTGAGACTATTGAAGGAGATGTTGGAATGGATTCTAGAAACAATGAAGATGAAGTTGATCTTGTGGAAGAATTGATGTGTGTTGACAAAGAAATCAAAAGGTTGAAGAACATAATTGTAGAAGAAGTGAGGGCTAGACAAAAGGTGTCTCCGGATTTGAAAAAAGCAAAAAATATGATTGTTGATCTGAAGACCTAGACAAAAGAAGCAAAAAGGATTGAAGAAGTTTTGACATAAAATTTTCTATCAAGAGATAAATATTGTGAGAAACTAGAAGCTGAAATTGCGACAATAAGAAAAGAGCTTGAGAAAGTGAATCAACAATTGCAGATGAAGTTTGAAAAGAGTAATGAAACCCTAGATCGGATATTAGGAAGTCAAAGAGCTCCCCATGTCCAAACTGGAATAGGTTTTGATGATCAAAAGAACAAGGTGACAAAACAATCTATGAAGTCTGCTAAGGAAAGTTTGGAAGTAACAGGCTTTGGAAGTTCAAGATCCGAAACAATCATGGCAAGTGATGAAAGCATGACACAGAATTATGGCTTTATTCAATTGCAAAACAAGAGAATAATATTTGAAAGAAAAGGATACAAAACCATGTTCAATTTTCCTTTCTCTGATTATTTTAATTGCAATAATTTTGGACATAAGGTTGTGGAATGTAGAAAAACTCTGCTAAGAAGAAATAACTTTGTCAGCAATAATGCATTTGAACCTTTGTACAATTTATATATCATTTGTTTCAAATGCACCAACTTTGAACACATTGCAAGGAACCGTAGAAGGAATTTTGTGAGTCTTACCCTTTTGTAAAGCCGAAGAAAAGGATCAAAAAGTAGAATTCATGAATAAAATAAAGCTTGAAAGAAGGTTCCTGAAGAAAAGAAGTCAGAAAATTCAATGATTGCTCAAACTACTTTACATGCTCAAAAGGAGAACCTATGGATCATAGACAGTGGGTGCTCAAGCCACATGACTAGAGATAAAATTAAGTTCATGAATTTCAATAAATTTGAAGGTGGTTTTGTTACTCTTGGAAATAATTTTATTGCCAAAAATTTTGGTAAGGGTACTTTAAGTCTTGATGGTGGTAGAAAAAAGACACATGATGTTTTGTATGTTGAAGTTTTAAAGCATAATATTTTGAGTGTTAGTCAGATGGGTGACAAGGGTTATAAGATATCTTTTAGTGTTGAAGGTTGTGAAATTAGGGAATCAAGCATGGATTAACTAATTATGGAAGGAAGGAAGACAAATAGTGATATATGTCATCTAAGTGAGTTGAATGGAAAAAGTTGTCTCACTGTGTAGAAAGAAGAAAGTTGGCTTTGGTACAAAAAGTTAGGACATATGAATCTTGATGATATTGTAAAAATTAGCTCAAGAGGATTGGTTTGGGATATGCCAAAGATTAAGAAGCCTCAATCAACCAACTGCAGGCCATATCATGAAGGGAAGCAGACAAGAAGCAAATATCTTGCTAAAGAGTATTCTACATTAAAACCATTGGATTTGGTTCATACGTATTTGTGTGGACCTATGAGGACTAATTCTACAAGGTGATAGGTATTTCATGATGCCCATTGATGATTACACTAGGATGACTTGGATCACATTTTTGAAAGAGAAGTCAAAACCATTTGAGAAGTTAAAGGCATTCAAGGCATTAGTAGAGAATGAAAATAGAAGGACAATAAAGGTTTTGAGATCAGACAAAGGTGAAAAATTCACTTCTAAGAAGTATGACAAATTATGTAAAGAGCATGGGATCCGAAGGCGGTTTTTAACCCCTAAAACTTTGTAGCAAAATGGAGTTGCAAAAAGAAAGAACCAAACTGTATAGGACATGGAAAGAACAATGTTATATCAAGCTAATATATCATATATGTACTGGAGAGAAGCTACATATACTGTTGTATACATTCTGAACAGAGTTTAGATCAGACACAGGACTGATAAGACACCATATGAGCTATGGAAAGGAAGACCGACATCAGCCAGAAACCTTAGAATATTTGAAATAAAGTGCTACATGAAAAGAGATGAAGAAAACTTGGGTAAGTTTGAATCCACATCTAATGAAGGTATTTTCTTGGTTACTCTTTGAGAAGTAAAGCATATAGATGTTACAACAAAAGATTGAAGAGGATTGTAGAAAGTGAAAATGTGAGAGTTTATGAAACTATTTAGTCTATTGGTATTCTGGAAGTGGAAGATGATGAAGAACCAATTCATAACAATATTAAAGACCCAAAATAATTTGTTACAAAAACTCCAACAAAGTATGTTCAAAAGCATCATTCTAAAGGTTAGATTGTAAGAGACAAAAGACAGTGGGGTTCAAACCTGGAAGAGACTTGAGAGAGAAAGTGAGAAAGTACACTTTGCATTACTGTCAAAGATAGAGCCTAAGTCATATAATGAAGCAAGCAAAGAGAAAGGTTGGATACAAGCTTTGGAGGAAGAATTGAATCAGATCATGAAGAATGAAACTTGGTAACTTGTCCCAAGACCTAAAGGAAAAAATGTGATTGGAACCAAGTGGGTTTTCATAAACAAGCAAAATGAAGAAGGTGAAGTAATTTGGAACAAAGAAAGACTTGTGTAAAGGGTATGCTCAAGTTGAAGGCGTAGATTTTGAAGAGACAATTTGCTTTGGTAGCAAGACTGGGAGCAATTAGCATGTTCTTAGCTCTTTTAGATTTCAAGAACTTCAATGTATACCAAATGGATGTGAAGTCAGCATTCTTGAATGGACAGATAGAAGAAGAGGCTTATATTGAAAAAATAGAAGGGTTTCAATGTTTTGATTATCTAGATTATGTGTGTAGATTGAAGAAGGCTTTGTATGGACTCAAACAAGCTCCTAGAGCTTGGTACTCAAGGTTGGATGGATATTTGTAGCAACAAGGGTTCCAAAGTGGAAGTGCATATAGTAATTTGTACATAAAATAGAAGGAGATCAATTGTTGATAATTGTGGTCTATGTAGATGATATCATTTTTGGAAGTAGCAGTGATGACATGTGCAAAAATTTTCAGAAGGCAATGCATAATGAGTTTCAAATGTCAAAGCTAAGAGAATTATCTTTCTTTCTTGGGTTGAAAATTACATAATCAAACAAAGGCATTTTCATTTCTTGGCACAAGTACATAAATGAGATGATTAATAAGTTCAGGATGGAATACTACAAACCAATTGGAACACCTATTGTTACAGGATGCAATTTAAATAAAGATGATGAATCTTCTCCAGCAAATCAGACCTTGTATGTAGATCTATGATTTTTATTTTTTTGTATGTGACAGCATCTAGACCGGATATAATGTAGGGAGTTGATATGGTTGCCAGATTTCAGGTAGCACCTAAAAAAACTAATGTTAAAGCAGTGAAGAGGATATTCAAGTATTTGAAGGTTACTGAAGATTTTGGACTATGGTATCCAAAGAGTGAAAATTTCACTTTAACTGAATACACAGATGCAAATTGAGTAGGATGCATTGATGACAGAAAGAGCAAGTGGAGGAGCATTCTTTCTTGGTGACAGTTTTGATGTCTTGGTTGAGTAAGAAATAGGAATCGGTTTATTTATCTATAGTAGAACTAGAATATATTGTTGCAGCATCATGTTTCACTCAAGTGCTTTTGATGAAGTATAATTTGAAGGAAATGAATATTGAGTTTGATGAACCTATCTCTATTCTTTGTGATAACACTAGTTCCATAAACATTTCAAAGAATCAAGTAATGCATTCAAGGACAAAGAACATTGCAATCAAGTATCATTTTCTAAGAGAGAAGGTTGCAGAGAAAGAGGTAAAGTTGGAGTACGTTGAGACAAAGGAGAAAGTAGCAGACATATTCATAAAGCCACTTCCTAAGGAGACATTTGAGTTTCTCTGGTAGAAGTTGGGAGTTTTTGCTCCCTCCTCTTAAATCAAGAGGAAACATAGGTTGAGGGGGAGCTTGGCTTGCCTCCTAAAAGAAGATTGGGTGTTCTTGTGATATATTTTCAGAGGCAATTAACTATGGAATCAAGGGGAGTCTATCCAAGAAGAAAGTTTTTGAATTGTATAGTGTACCAAAAATTAAGGAAGGAGAAAGAAATGTTGTTGCAGTCAAGGAGGTTCAGAGAAATGCTCCGCATTTCTCCACATTTGAAGTTATTGTCTTACATCTTGAAGGATGTGTTTGCAGAGGTTAGTTTTAGAGGGGGAGAGAATGTTGATCCTTTGCCATTGATGTCAAAAGGGGAGAGAGTGAACTCAAAATGTTGAATTGATCAAAAAGTAAGTGGACTCAAAATGCTACATCTTCCAAAGGGGGAGAGAGTGAACTCAAAATGTTGAATTTCTTAAAAAAAAAAGTTGACTCAAAATGCTATAGAGAAGAAAAATCTAAGGGGGAGTAAATATCTTCATGTGTAGTCAACTAGTTTGGTGGCCCGACATTTCTTTTTGGTGGCCCAGCATTTTGCTGTTTGTCATCAATGAAAAAGGGCAAAAATTTTGAACATGGATTGTCATTGATGTCAAATCATGTTAGTGATGCAGTAGGAAGGTTGATGTCAACAATGAAAATATTGTAGGATTACTAGAATTATCATTATATTCTCTTGTTGTATATGCATGTTGTATGTCAGAGGTTCAGTGTGGTTACATACCTATCTATGTTGGTAATTTTATTGTCATGAAGAAGTTGCCTCATCAATCATATCACTATTAGTTTTATTTAGGAGTAACTCCTTTTCTGAGATTTGGTGTGTAGTGTATGCTTATAATACCTTGAAGAGTATTCAGTCACTATAACTATGGTGATCTAGAAGTCTGCACAAGGATATCTTTTGGGAAGAGATATTTCTCTTGCAATACAAATTTGGTCAGCCTTTCTTTTAAAAATGTAGTTTTTCTCTATAATTTTGAAGGAGTATACCTACACTAGTTCTATCATATTCTAGAGTTTCTACAGGATATGCTCAATGTGTAAGAAGGTTGAAGTGACAGAAGGCTCTATGTTCATGTTTTTCAACCAATTGAAGTTCAAGGCATGTGTGGTAATGGCTAGTAGTGTGCGGAATTCAAATCTTATGTGTGGTCTTAGGATAGTACCTAGTTAAGGTCCATGTGGTAGTGCACGATATCATGGTTTTTGTGGCAATATAATATATTCTTGGACCCGACCTATTAAATTTGTATTGTAAATTTAATTTAGGTCCACCTTATATCGTCTTGAATATTTGTGAATCCCTAGTTGACATGGAAGAGTTTTAATTTAATTTCATGTATATATTTCAAATGTTCGGATGCATGTCATGTGATTTTTGAGTGTATGTATGTGAATCATAATTACACATGTGTGAAGAAAACTTGTTTGAAAAGAAAGTGTGAAGAAGAAAAAGTGCACCACTATCAAAAGATCATTTTCAGCAAGGAAGAGTGTCAATAATGACTCTAGCACATGTATGTGTTGTATTGAAGATCTGCAATCCTTATCATTGTATTCTGGTTGGATTGGTGTTCTACCTAATGTATTGTTTCATTTGGGTATTGGTGTCTCCAATAGGTTGGTGCCTACAAGCATAATGAGGGATTCTTGTCTCTGGTAGGTTGGTGCCTACTTCAGTGTATTAAATTCACTTATATATTTATGCTTTGTGAGGTTAGATTTTGGAAATAAATCCAAGCATCTATTCTCACTGTGGTTTTGTCCATCTTGGGTTTTCCATGTATATCTAGTGTCCTCTTGTGTGTTTTATGCTATTATTTTTTTGTTTGTTTATGTGGGGTTTGTTGTGAGGAATCATATGAGGATCACAAGTCCATGTATAACTACAAATTTCAACTTGAATCTAATCTTATTTGTTGATTGAGAAAAAAGCAACATGTTCCTCTTTCATCTATACAAGTAGAGTAGAAAAGGGTTGAGAATGCCTCTATAGAAGTCATTTGGCTTCAACATGAATGAATCAAACATAATGAGATCCATATGCATTACATTAAAGATCTTATAAAGAAGTAGATCATCAATCTTCAATATTTTCCTACATCAAACTAGATTGTAAACATTTTCACCAAGCCCTTTGCAAAGAGCGCTTATGTTCATCTTCAAGGTTTTTTAGGGTTGTGGGAAACTATCACTTGTGGGGGGATATCTAATCCTTTATCTTCCTCTCTTTGGGATAGATCTTTCTGTATGGATTATCTCCTCTTCATTTGGGGGAGGGGAGTGGGGTGAGTACACTCTTTCTCTTTGTACCTTAGGGATTCTATTAGATTGTACATAAGTACTTCATATAGCTTGTCTTGTTGGGACCTATTTTATTTTTCCCTAAGTTACACTTAATTTGATGTTAGTGTAATTATTTATTTATTACACCTTGTATTTAAGTTTACTTAGATCATTTATATTTATTTATTTATTTAGCTATATTATGAAATAAGAACACATGGCATCTCCTAAATTGATTGGAGGATGCCTCCTCCACCACAACCACTACTTGAATAATAGTAGTTGGGTGCCACCTCTCCCTCACCAAAATGAGTTCTCTTGAAACTAATTACCCTAAATGTTGACTTAGTGGCTCACTCAATCTCTTTGGAACACTTATCATCTTGGTTCATTCATCCTAGAGCCTATATATACATATAGTCATTTCTCTCATTACAAAATCTTAAATACAAATATAAGAGTTCAATCAAATTATTTCTTTCTTTTTCTTTTCAAAAATAAAAAAGAATTATTTATAGGAAGATTTATTATTATTATTTCATTATTTATTATTAAATATAGTATTCTCAAATAATCTACACTTCCCTATACTCAATAATGACACTAGAACATGTAGACTCTCAAAACTTTGTCTACCCACTTTCAATTCAATATAGGACATTCCTACACCTCCCCAATGCATTCTCTAGTTGGAGGTCACTCAAACTCATTCCCACACAAGACATACTTCCTCTAATACCATTTTCTCACTAATATTTTTAATTATAATAATCTCTCCTACTTGCAATAACTAATATACTTTCACAACACACATCCGACAAAAAAATTCACTCTAATACCACATAATGTAGTAATTTCAATGGGTGGCCCAATTGAATAGATATATCACACAAAAATCCTTTGACAAAATACCTAGACAACATATTAAACAAACAAGAAGAGTGATAGAACCCAGTATAATTATAAATAATTTAATTAACACTAAAGATAACTTTCTTCATCCACATAAAAATCATGAGAATGAAAATAGAATCAGAATTTAAAATAATTAATCATTCATTATCATAACTAGAATAATACGAACTTCAAACTTTTTACCTCATCAAATACAATACAATTAAATTATTAGACCTCGCCTATTTCGAACATCGATTTTCTTCTACTTTTCTCAACACAGAGGACCTTCCAAGTTTATAGTAACCTCTTAGCAGCTTTCAAAATACCCCTCATCCCACTATATATGACCATTTTTCTCTTTCCAAAAGTCCTCTTCTTTCTTCATACAAGTTCCCTTTCCTTTTATACACATACCTAAACAAAAAATTACTTGATCTTCTCTTCTAGTTCTACCCAAGCTAGTTTTACATGTGGACAAATTACTTTGTGTAAAATGGTTGTTTCTCTCTTCCACACCCTTTCATTATTCTCTATCACATTTTATACTCAATCCCATTGTTTTCCTCTTTAGTTTTTTTTTCTTTCCTTGATCATGTGCCTTCCCAACACACCCTCTTTTATTCTATTGTTTTGAATATTTTTCTCTTTTACTTCTTCCATGTGGCCTTTCCTTATGGGCCTTTCTACCTATCTCTTGTGTTCCTATCTCACTTGTCTCCTCTATTGTGTCCCTTTATGATGCATGCTCCCTATTCCCCTTTGGGATTTTCTACCTATTTCTTTTGGGGTATGTCATGTGACCCTTTGTTTGATTCTCCACAAGGACAAAGATGGAAAGTTTCTAAATTCTTTACCCATGCCTATCTACCCTCTCTATTTTTCTATATCCTTTTTTTCTCTAATAGTTCTACTATGCCTTGATAAGTGAAACCTTTCCAACAATTTTATCATCTCTTCTCTTTCTTCCATGTGGCCTTGTTACTCTTTGGAAATATCTATCCTTTGAAGTAATTTCTTTCTCCTCTTTCACCATGTGGCTTGTATTATTTGCTCGCTTCTCCCACACAACCTCTTTTGTCCTTCTACATGCCTTTCATTAAGCATCTTAGCAACCATCTTGCAAATCTAAAAGCTAGAAAGATGGGGTATGTTGTCCTATAAACTATCTTTGGCCTTATGGACATTAAAATTATTGTATTGTGTTGTATTATATTCTACTCTTTAAGAAGTTTTAGCCAGCTTTTAATTTTGTTGGTATGTCCTCTGTTTTTCATGTGCCCTAAGTTGGCTTGATCAAACAATTACAAACAAAACCAATTCCCACCCAAAATGAAATTGAATGCAAGAAACATGTGGTTGATCAACAATGGAGGGAAAATAGTTATGTAAATGACCCCTTTCCAAAGCTACAAGTAATAATTTTAAATTTTTAAATTGTTAGCCAAGCAATAAGGCAATAAATACATACCACTCAAAAACTATAGTTGGGACTATAAATGATGCCTACTATGTCCCTTCCCGCATTTTCAAATCTAAATCATCCCTAAATAGAAAATGATGTTTGAATACCTATCCCAAACATTAAATAATATAATCCCTAGTCTTGTATGCACTTTAGTAGTTGTTTGACACATCTGTAGCATAAGCTTACTTGTATAACCATACAATTTTGTAGCTTCCTTCCAAATTCAATAGTTAAGTGTTATTTTTTGGCAAAGGCAATTTCATCAACAAATATTTTTGCATTTTGGTAGTATTGAATCTAACTAAAAAACTTTATTTTGTCTTATCTTCTAGTATGATCCCAATTTTGGGTAAAAATGTTTACCTAGTCAAAATAAAAAACTTTCAAAACCAAAGCACTAAAACTACTTTTCTAATGACTAGGAACTTTGTCAACACCTATGAATTTCATTAATACCTATGCACTTTTTCAGCACCTATGAATTTCATTAATGCCTACACACTTTGTCAGCACCTGTGTAGTTTGTCAATAGGGTATCATTTTTCTAGCCAAGCAGCATCTATAATAGTGATAACCAACTTTTGTAGCCAAATATTGACTTCATTAGCAAAGAAACAAAAGGAAAAATTTAACACTAGAATTTAGACATCTATTCTCAATTAATTTGGACTATGCAAAATTTTGAGATGCTCCAACATTAACAAAGGGTTAATATGACAAGTGGGTTATACTTGGAAAAGTGTGTTACACTAAAAGAGGGGTAAAATTTTATTCAAACAAAAACAAAGAAGTACAAAGCAAGGGAATTACACACACCTATCAAGCTCCACTAAATGGTCCAACTTTTGATACAAATCTGGGGGTAATTGACCCTTATCCACAATGTTCCAGTTCTACAAATGATCAGAGGCGCATTTGGCCAAACAATCTGCAACTTTTTTCCATTCTCTAGGAATGTGATAGAAAGTAATAGAATCTAAGGAAGCACATAGATTAATATGTTTTACAATCAAAGGTAAATGCCAACTGACATCTTCTAATTGTTACCTCTTCAACAAAGTCACCACCACCTAAGAATCAGATTCACAAATGATTCTTTGCCACCTAAGAGCGCAACCATGCTCCAAAGCATATAAAATGGAAAGAGCCTCCATCAAGTTGTTAGTATACAAACCCTTATAAATAGAAAAGATAAATTGAACAGTCCCAAAACTATTCTGCCCAACACTCCCAATACCAGCATGACTAGGATTTCCTTGAGAAGAACTATTCATGTTGACTTTCAACACACCCTGTGGAGGACACCAATTCCCCTCCCTATTTATCTTCCGAAGTTCTCATTATTTTGCAAGCACCCTTCACAACACTACTCTGAAGAGGAAGATTGAGATGATTGTAGTAGGCAACATCTCCCAGATCCACACCCTCAGCCAAGTCACACTTAGCTAAAACAATTTCTCCCAAAGAATGAAGAATTTTCCACCACAAATGTTGGACAACCAACTTCACATCTTGAAAAATCTTGTGATTCCTCTGCAACCAAATATGCCAAATAATAAAGGTCAGACCAAGAGCCCAAGTAACTTGAAGAAATGAAGTCTTAACAAGGGCCTTGCCCCACTAAGCAAAGAACTCAGCCAAAGAAGAAACATGCCAACAAACCTGATTCCACACACCCCACCAAAAGTTCCATATCTCCCTAGAGAAGGATCATTGGAAGAAGAGATGAGAGACACTCTCCTCACTATTACAACACAAAACACACATCGAGGGACCTTGGAACCCAAGCTTGCACAAGTTATCCCAAGTAAGACACCAATTCTAGACCACCAACCACAAAAAAAAAATCACTTGGGCTAAGAAAATTTGTACCACATGTTTCCACCAAGGAACCTTAGTGTCCCCAAACATCTACCTAACCAACTCACCATAACTTGCAGAAACAAAGTACTTACCAAATAAATCACTGTTACTCCAAGCCAAGACATCATGCCCCACCAAGGTGTTCCATTCATGCGAGGCAAGAATTTGATCCAACTCTTGCCTATCCTCCTCAGACCCTCCTAGCAGCCAATCAGAGGAGTGCTTTCATCTAAGACTAGCAGCTAGCCCAAGATTCTGAACAGTCTTATAATGTTCAATCATATTCCAACCCATAGTAGTAAAAAGCTCACAAAGTGGCTGGAGATGAGGATAAAAAGAAAGGATAGGAAGATGATCATCCCAAGAATCCCACCAAAAAAGAGCCTGAGAACCCATATGACAAATCCAAAATAGCCCCTTCTTAACCAAATGAGCCCCTATTTTCAGAGTATGCCAAATCATAGATCCCCTTCCCTCTAAAGGGTAGTGAGAAACACCAAAAGTGCTAGCATCCTTAAGATACTTATGGTTGAGAATGCAGGCCCAAAGTTGATGCTAACTAGTACACCAACGCCAATATAACTTGGATGCAAGAGCTTGCACATTCAAAATAATAGATTGTAAGTTGAGGCACCCCTCCTTTTGTGGCCTACACATGGTTTCCCACTTAACAAGACTGAATTTAGTTGTCTACAAGTTACCACTCCAAAGAAATTGTCGAGAGAGAGCATCAAATTCCCTAAGGAAATACAAAGGAGCAACCTAAACAAAACACCTAAAAATAGGGAGATTCTGGATGATAGACTTTAGAAGAGTCACTCTTGCAATAGTAGATAACCAATGATGAGTCCAATGAGTGACCTTATTATGCAACTTATCCAGAAAATTTTTCCAAGAAGACTTGGGTTTCCTACCAACAGCAAGAGGAATGCCCAAATAGACAAAGGGAAGAGACCCAATCTGAAACCTCAAAATATTTGCAATCCTTCGTCGAATAGCTTGAGGAGTATTAAAAAAGTAGATAGACGACTTGTGCTCATTGACTTTCTGACTTGACACAGCAAGGTAAATATCCAAAGCCCGCCTAAAAGAAACAACGTCCTGAAGGTGAGCCCTCCCCATAAGAGTAGTGTCATCATCAAACTGAAGATGAGAAAGTTGTGGCAGCCCATTGCCCCAACGCCAACCTTAAATCATGCCCTAGGAAACCCAAGACTTAAGAAATCTTCCTAGACCCTTAGCCATAATAATAAATATAAAAGGGGAGAGAGGATCTCCTTGACGAAGGCCCCTGGGAGCCCCAAAAAGCTCAGAAGATTCCCCATTCATAATAACAGAGAAAGAGGAAGAGGTCACACAACTCATAGTCCAACTGACGCAATTTGGACTAAAACCAAAGCCTAAAAGAATTCTTTGCAAAAAACACCACTTAACTCTATCATAATTTTTGGCCATGTCCAACTTGATGAACATAGATTTCTCCTTAGATGTCGCCATAGATTGAATGACTTCAGAAGCAATCACCACCCCATCCAGGATTTTTCTACCAGCCAAAAAACCCCCTTGCTCCTCAAAGATCATAGAAGGAAGACAAACTTTGAGCCTCTCTGCATTCAATTTAGTAATAATCTTGTACACCACATTACAAAGAGTAATAGGTCTAAAGAATTTGATTTGATTAGCACCTTCATTTTTAGGAATGAGAACCAGGAAAGTAGAATTCAAGGCTCGAAGAATTTTCTTACTACGAAGAGATTCCTAAGAAACCTCTAACAAATATAGACTTATAATATCCCAAAATTCCTAAAAAAATTCAACAGGAAATCCATCAAGACCTAGAGCTTTACCTTTATTCATACCAAAAATAACTTCTTCCAATTCAGACAAAGAAATCGAATGGGTGAGAAAATCATTCATCTCATTAGTGATCAAGAAGGGAATGCAAGCAAGGATCAAATTCTCCTCATCTTCTAAAGGAGGTGAATCTTCAGAAGAAAAAAATAGCAGAATAAAACTGTCTAGCCTTACAAGACAAAGCCTACAAAGAGGATATGTGGAGCCCTTCCAAATTAACCAAAGAGGAAATAAAACTCCTATTACAATGAGCCTGCACAGAATGATGGAAGAAAGCAATATTCCTGACCCCTTCCTGAAGCCAAACAATCCAAGTATTTTGTTTCCAGAAAATCTCCTCTCAGAACTCCTACTCCACAACTCTCACAACCTAAGATTAAGCTCTTCCTAAAGCATCCAAAAAACCATAATCCTGAATTTGGCGAGTAATCACATCAAGGTGCACCTGAGCATTCCCCTTCATTGCCTTTAGGTTTCCAAAACACAACCTATTCCATCTCTTAAGGTGATATTTGATGTATTGAAGTTTCTTAAAAAATGTATACATAGTTGTGCCATAAGCAGGGCCTGCATCACACCACCACTAGGCCATAAGATCATGCAGGGAAGAGTCTCGAAGCCACATAAGCTAAAACTTAAAAAGAGGATTCTTGGGAACCGTAAAAAAGGTAGCTGAAAATTTGATTAGCCAATTATCAAAACCCCTCCAATCAAGAATCTCAGAATTAGTAACCAAGCTACCTGTTGTGTGTTCTCACAACACGCCCCAAGACTATAAGACTTGGGGACCCAAGTGGAAAATAATAATAACTCTTATGGAAGGAGCTAGCAAGATGAAAAGATCACCGAAAGCAAAAAGTAAAGAGAAATCTTTAATCAAAGAGTACTTCATAATGTAATTGTTTCGGGTATTGGATACCAGGAACTGGAAACATTTGAAAGGTAAGAGGTGGTGCAAATATAAGCAAAGTGTTCCGGTCTGATATTTGGAGATCGGTAAAAAGGAAGTTCCAATAAAACCAAATTCTGGGAAAAGTTCATGGGTAAAGTTGAATACCAGGTACCGAGGAACGATGTGAATTGAATTTTGTTTGAAATCTTAAGGTTATCTAATGATTCTAATAGTCTGGTAATCTGGTGTATGTAGAAGATAATTATGCAAGGATTTATGATATGCTAGAAAGCGTGTTATTTATGAGATTTATGTACTAACATTGGAATAATGGTTTTATTTACATGGGATGTTTATAAATGTTTTTCTTTAAAAGGGATTTAATGTGTGGAATTTGTGATTGTAGGAGATGCAAATTGTGGTGCAAAATTTGGGTATGGATAGTCAAGAAAATCATATTTGCAAACAAATCTGATGGTGTTACCAGGTTCAATGATACACTTTAAAATCTCATGTTGGAATAGAGTTCATTGCAAAGATGTGCCAAATATCGAAATCCTAGGACACTGGAGTTCAAGCATGCGGCAAAGAAGTGTACCTATTTTGGGGGTGACTCATTCTTGGAATGTTCAAATCGAGGAAGAACCTAAAGTGTAGGGGTGAAAATTCCACCTGATCACTCCGATTTTGTGGGAAGTTCCTACATTTTGTTTGAGCAGATTTGTTTGGTTCCAAGAAGGAACCCTAATGATTAAAGATTAAAATTCGAAGAGCTTCAATGCGCAATTGGAGTTCACCCTCGTAGACTTTGATTGCAATTCTCTTATAAGTCACTATATTCCATGTGCCTTGATGTGATTTGTCCCTTGGATTTCCTCTCATGTATTTGTCGTATCCTACATGTGCCTTGTGTTCTATAAAAGGCCAGAGGATCTGTCTTTTTCAGTTAAGTTCAGAATTTGTGGATGTTAGAAGAGCTAAAACTTCATTAAGTTTTGTTCTTTTTTCCTATTTTCTAAATCATTCCGATGTAAAACTTTGTATGCACGTAGACATTGATTAATATCAGAGCCAATTAGATAGGTACCTATCTCATGAATCTTTTGTAGTTGGTTTTGTTAGTTTAGTTGAACAAGACTATGTGTTGCGTCGTTTAAGAGTGCATGTAGAACCTACTTGGTGTCCAAACTAAAACCCCTCTCTTTAAAAGCTCGCACCATTTTATATGTAGTTGTGAAGCAATCTGGTGAAGTATAAAGTGGTTTGCTCTATTTTAGTTGATTCTTTGGGGCATGCATGGAGAATAATAGTGAGAAAATTTTAATTTTCAGTATTTTATGCTTTATTTTAAAATAGATGTTCAAATTTCTTTAAAATGTTCAAAAAAAAAGTGAATGGATGGAAATTTGTTGAAAATATTTCAGTTTTTTATGAAATTGTTGAATGCTTAATGCTAAATCTACTTAAGTGATAACAAAGATATTGTTGATGTTCATGAAATATTATTCCAAATCTTTCGATTTCGTGATATTCATTCTTAAGTTCCAAATTGAAAACTCAGTGTTTGATATATATATATGAATCCAATCAACCATATTCCCTTTGAGATTAACAGCAATATCACATTATACCCGAGAGCGAACCTAGTACAATCAAGATCTGATTATCGGAGACTTGGGATTGAACTGAGTCAATCTTTTCCTGTTAAAGCAAATTCCCCTTTTAGATTGTCTATGTTCCATAGCTTTCAAGAAGGATAGGCTCTTTGTGGTTTATCTGTGAAGAATTTATTTGCCATGTTGTTGCGAGTAAAATCATCACCAACAGGAACTGGCGCTAGGAGGGGCCTTATCTTTGAATTTTATATTAGTTTTGAGTTTTGTAAGGAAGCTTGTAAAGTGAGATTGAGTGCAAGCTAGTTTTTCAGTATGGAAGTCGAGAAACTTTGGAAAAAAATTAACCAAAAATTACATCCTTTGAGTTTATTCACCTTTGGTAGAGTCATCGAGTGTAGAATTTATGATACAATTGATCATGGTGAACTTAAATGTGAATTTTTTTTTAACTAGGGTAAGCTTGGCCATGTGTAAAGTGATTTCATTAACAGAAGAAGTTCTAACTGCTAGAAGAAAAGAACTGTTAGCAAGAAAAATGTTTAACCCTAGTGGAATTAGAAACATAAAAAATTTAACTGATACATCAAAACACTTTGAAAACTGCAATTATTATAAAGAAAATCCTAACATTTTGTAGGAAAATAGGCTAGAATGTCGAGATTCAGAGACATCGCATCAAAAACGAGGAAATGGTATTAATGAATCATCATTCTCCTTATATGTGGAAAATGAAAATGAGGGAAAGGAGTGGGAAAATTGAGCGAGAGACACATGTATTTTGCTCCAAGTTGAAAATTCACAAGTTAAAAAAGGAAATTTCCCTAATTTTATGCAAGATACAGATTATCAAACTTTTACTTTTTCTCTCTAATAACAATATAAATTGTGATATATCTTGGTCTAACAAAGTGCAAAGTGAAGGCAGGACCGAAGACATGAAGATTTCGAGAGGAGAAAGTCGAGAAATGGACACAGTCATTCATGGAAATGAACCAGGGTTGGGAGAAGGTAGGGTATGGTCACATTAGACGAAGTGTGTGCAATTGACCTTTAATGAGGTTGTTTTCATACATATGAGCCAAGTCATTAATAAGTACACCTTTGAATTTATGATTATTAAACGCAGAAAATTTAAGATAATTCATTGTTATAGTAGTGTGGTTGAAATTTTTCTAAATGAATTTAAAGATAAACCTGTTGTAATTCGTACCAAAACAACAATGGAAATAATCATAGAAATTAAAATAAGTTGTTTTGTTAAGGTTAATCGCTTGTTAGATTAGAAGTTTGGTAAGTTAGGGTTAGTTTTCTTTTTGTAGGGTTTGTTGTGTTTTGTTTGCTTTTCTTTCTTTTTGTTTCTTTTCGTTTCCATGTGGCCTCTACATTAGCAAATTTTGCTTATCTTATGCATGCGAGTTAATTCAAACATTGGTAAAATTGAACTATGAAATGCAAAATGATAAAACCATACACAATAAAACACCCTTTAAGATGTACTAAAAGTTATATATGTGTGTGTGTATATCACGTATATACATGACATATCAAGATTCTTGCTTCAAAAGACCAAAAAGCCAAAAAAGAGTGAGTAAAGTTGCAAGTAGTAGTAGCCATTCAATCGATATGGGAAGCCTCATCTATCAAGGCTAAATACCCTATGTAGGTGAGTTCCCTGTGAACTTCAAAGTCACAAATATGGAGGTTAGTGAGGAAAGGCTAGAGTGGAACCACTTCCCTGTGTTCGAGGAACCAAGGAATATCATCCATGGAAGGGATTCCAATGGTCAGGTGAGCAACAGACAAAATAGTATCCAAATTCTCCAAATATTTAGGCCTTGCTATCAAATTGGAAGCTGAACAAATATCTTCAACAGGTAGCCCAATATCCAGAAGCAATGCTACAAAATGAGAAGCCACGTCAGAGTAAAAGCGAAAGTAACAGTTGGATTCCACATACTTTTCCCCAAAAACTAAGCACAAATTTGGTACAATGAAACTGGAATTCTGAATGAAGAAAACCTTTTCAAGACTTTGCAGTGTGATACTTCCTAGGAAAACATTCTAGCAGTGAGAGAAGCTTAAGCAAATTGGAGTATCCATGGCCTAGAAGCAAGAGAGAATAAACAAAGCAAAAATGCAAAACAAGAGAAGAAAGCTAAGAAAAAGTGTGGAGAATTCGAGAATAAATGCAGAATTTATACTAATCCATGAAGAAGTTGCGGTACATAGTTTCCTCAAGTGAAGTCTTGGAAATCGTAAGCAAGGTGGTAATCGAACAATTATCTTTAGAGTGGAATGTTAAATCAAATTAATTCTTTGTACATAGTTGGTGATAAATTGCTTCAAATTTGAGTAGTACAAAGAATGTGAATCAAGCAAGTTGAAGATTTCGAAGTAAAGGATGGTCATTCCATGTATTTCTTGAGTTGTATTAATTATGGAGGTGCTTATGTGTGCAGAATAGAAAGGAAAGTGAAGTCGGTAAGGCAATACACATCATCACCTGTGTAAGTTGAAAGAAATAATGCGTGTGAAATAAGGCATGTGAATTTAATGCAGAATAATGTGATCATGCTTAAATGTAATCATGATATTTATGATCCATTAATGAGGTGTAGCACCATCAAATTGGGAGTGTTAGCCAAATATTTAGTAGTTGCCATAAAATTTAATCGGAAGGGTGGTAACTAATGTTTCTAAATTTAGATTTAAATTTAGTGATTGGCATGTCCCTTACCCCAAATGTATCAAAATACGAAAATTATAATCTCAGTATAACCAATTTGTTATTTAAATAAGATTCTAATTATTATTGTATTCATTTTATTAAAATACAATAACTATCTAATAAATTAATGATGATTTCACACAACACACAAAACAAAATAAAATACAACACAAATTTAATTACCAAACCAAAAACAAAAAGTCGCGATTAAGTCAAAGGATGGAATGGTTCTAAGAGATGCAACGATTGCACCCAAAAGGCACATCTAAGAGACCCGTCAATTATTATAAAAGAGGGATAGGGCAGGAAGGGAGACCATCGAATGAAAAAAAGAGAAATCACTCAGCAGCATAAAAGGAAATAGAAAAGGCTCCAGTAGCAGCAACAGACAGGAGGTAAGTAACATATAAAGTTTGGTAAACATATTGCAGTCTGTAGATGGGCAGTCTGAATATTTAATTATGTATACAGTAGAGAATCCAATATATATGGAAAATAATAGGTTGCATATATATATATATATATATATATATATATATAATTCTTAGTTATCTTTTATTATTAATGATAAATAATAAACCTGTCACTAATTTGCAAGAGACAGAATAATAATAGGTTTGTATTCATATGGATCTGATTAATCATGTGTTACTAAAATTAAGATAGATCTATGTTGTATGCAAAAAGCAAGATATAATATTTGTCTTATATATCATTGATTTGATAGTTCAAATCAGAAATTGTGTATTTAAACAATGGAATAATATTCATGTTATGTCATTCATTAAATAGTTTGAGTCTGTGTGCTTATACTATGTCTGACTGTAAACAAATTAGCCATGATGGGGGGAGATTGAGGGACTACTGAAGAGGAAACAGCGTGTGAAGTCACCCTCTAAGTACACCACCCATCTGGATGGCAAGGGCCACATGGGCCAAGAGGGGCAAACTGCTCTTGGGCTTAGAGGATTTGACTATCCAGGACACCCCGTTGTAGTTGCACCCTCCACCTCTCAATATGATTGAGAAATGATGGTTCTGGTATAGGGGAACGGAGGTAGAATACTAGGTACACCACCCCATATGGATGGAAACAGCCACATGGGGCCAAGGGGGGTAAACTGCCCTTGGGCCTAAGGATTCTTGGGCACCCTATTAGACCATCACACTCAAAGAAAAATCAATTAGGAGATTCAATATGCTTATGCAATGATGTTCTCTTATTTAATGTCTACTAACACTTTGCAGGTTAATAGGTACTCGTATCCCTAACTGATGAGGGCACAGCCCGAGACACGGAAAATAACCCACAAACAAGAGAATAATTTTATTATTCAGAAAATGGAGCTTCTTACATGCAGAGGATCTCAAATCCCCAAGTTCTACAACACATGCAAGTTACAGAAAGCTACAGAATCACCCTTTCGCAATATGCGAGCTTGTCCCCAAAAATTACCCAAAAATTAGAAACCCGCCCATAAATAGAGCTCCTCTTTAGTTTGGAGCCAAAACAACATTCAAATTTGAGTTTAGGCGGTTTGGCACCGAAAATTTACAACATGAAGTTCAAATTTCAAAAGAGCATTTGCAATTGTATCTTCTAGAAAGTGCCAACTTCCCGGGCCATAACTTTTGATCCGGGACTGATTCGTGAACCGTTTGAACCGTTGGAAAGGTCTCGAAGTCAATAACGCGCTTGAACTCTGCTACACTGATTTTGGCAAGTTTCGGGGCCGTTCCAGAAACTCCAAGTGCCTCAAATCTAACTCGGAAGATTTTCAGGTGCAAATCTGGGAAACTAAAACTGCAATATCTTTCCACCCAGGAATAGAAAATAAAAACTGTAAATTGGGAATTTCATTATAACGAAAAGGGTATCCAAAAATGTAAAAACATCTAAAAACTGAGAAACTTGAAATTTAACTATATTTGGGTGATGCAAGATTTCCCTTACACCACTGGATGCTCCTACATCAGACACCCAGGGTAATTTGAGAAGTGACCCCGTCACATCTCAGATGGTGGAGGAAAACCCAAATGGTCGACCTCTACCTTAGGCAACCAGGATGAATCTTCAACAGGCCTTCATTTCCATTTCACCAAATATTCTTCATATTGTCTGTTTCTGGTACTCCCCACAAGACTATCTAAGATTGCTTCAATCTCCTCCCTTTTAGAAGTAGGTGTTGGAATGCCATGTTGTCCTATTGCTGGTGCTTCCTCCGTTCCACCTTCATGATACTCTGTCAAATCTAAAATGTTGAACACAGGGGAAATGTTGATTCCATCAAGCAACTCTACCTCATATGCATTCCCTGAATCATGCTTCTTCAAAATCTTACAGGGACCGAATTTCTTCATCTTCAATTTGTTATATGTTCCCACTAGAAACCTTTATTTCCTCAAGTGGACCAACACTTCATCACCAATCTAAAACTCCTTATACCTCCTCTTCTAATCTTCCTTAGCCTTATATTGCATATTCATCTTGTTAATATGTTCTCTTACCTTCTCATGTATATCCTTGATGTTTTCTGCAAAATCTTCGGCTTCAGCACTTATTTTCTTCTCTTGGTCCATTTTCCTCAATTCTAGAGTGTTATGGGGCTACCTCCATACACAATCTAGAACAGTGATCTACCAGTGCTTACATTGATAGAATTGTTGTAAGAAAATTCTGCCTTGGGTAAGATCAAGTCCCATCCCTTGGGTTTATCTCCTACCAAACATCTCAGTAGGTTACCCAGACTCCTGTTAACAACCTCTATCTGCCCATCTGTTTGTGGATGGTGTGCAGAACTAAACTTCAACTCTGTCTTCAGCTTCTTCCACAAGGTCCTCCAAAGTACCCCACAAATTTGATGTCATGATCTGAAACAATACTCTTTTGCAGACCATGTAGCCTCACCACCTCTTTGAAGAACAAGTCAACAATGTGGACTACATCATGGGTCCTGTGACATGGAATGAAATGTGCCATCTTCGAAAACCTATCAACCACCACAAAGACTGAATCATTCCCTCATTGTGTCCTTGGCAAACTAAGAACAAAGTCCATACTTGTATCCTCCCATGGCCTCTCTGGTACAGGTAAGGGCTGATATAAGCCTGTATTTTGGCTCACTCCTTTAGCCATCTGATATACCCTGCAACTTTGTACAAACTTCTTCACGTCCTGTGACAACTGAGGCCAATAATAATGCTCACTGATAATGGCAATGGTCTTATCCCGACCAAAATGTTCTGCCATTCCTCCACTATGCTTCTCCTTTATCAGGTTCTCCCTCATGGAACTCCTTAGGATACACAATTGACTTCCCTTAAATAACATGCCATCCTGGATTATGAAATCCAGCCACCTTGTCCTGTCCACTGTAACAGGTTCCTTGCAAGCTTTCCAAGCCTCTGCAAAATCAGGATCTTCTGCATACAGTGTCTTGAATTCATTGAACCCAATCACTTCAATCTACATCTTTTTCATCAATGTATGCCTCCTACTTAAGGCATCTGCAACCTTATTTGACTTCCCACTCCTATGTTTCAAAACAAAGGTATAACTCTGCAAAAACTCTACCCATTTCATATGCCTCTTATTTAATTTTCCCTGACTATTTAGGTACTGCAAGGCCTGATGATCAGTATATAAAACAAATTCCTTTGGCAACAAGTAATGTTTCCATTTCTTTAATGCTTCAACTATTGCATAAAATTCCTGATCATATACAGAATACTTTCTCTTGGCATCATTTAACTTTTCACTGAAATAGGCAATGGGCTTACCTTTTTGGCTCAACACTGCTCCAATGGCACAACCACTGGCATCACAATCCACCTGAAACACCTTGTTGAAATCTGGGAGGGCTATAACAGGTTGCTCTATCACCTTCTGCTTCAACAGTTCAAAACTTTTTGCCACTCCACTGCTCCACTTGAATTCTTTTCTATCCCCTCTCATTGTTTCAGTCAGGGGTCCACAAATACTACTGAAGTTTCTAATGAACTTTCTATAAAAACTAGCCAAACCATGGAAAGATCTCACCTCGGTAGCAGTTCTTGGGGTAGGCCATTCCAGAATAGCCTTCTTCTCTCCGGGTCCATCTTGAGACCTTCTGGTGACAACAAACCCCAAATACACTAACTCCCTCTTCACAAACTGCACTTCTTCAGATTAATCAACAGTTTCTCTTCTCTTAACTTCTCAAAGGCTCTCCCTGAATATGCATCGATGCTCATCCAACGTCTTACTAAAAATCAAAATATCATCTAAATACACAATAACAAAACTTCCAGAAATTCTTTTTAGTACCTGCTCATGAGCCGTGATGAATGTGCTTGGTGCATTGGTTAGCCCAAAAGCATGACTAACCACTCGTACAGGCCCTCTTTGGTCTTGAAGGTAGTCTTCCATTCATCTCCCTCTCGAATCCAAAATCTGGTGATATCCACTTTTCAGATCAATTCAGAAGTAATCGAGCCCACTCAAACAGCCTATCGTGTCATCCATCATCAAGTAAAGGAAATCAGATTTGATTGTTATCTTGTTTATGGCTTGGGAATCAGACACATCCCTCCACTTTGACTTTTCTTTTGGTGCTAGTACCATGCACGAGATACATGGACTCAAACTCTCTCGTATCAAACCCTTTCTCAACAACTCTTGAACTTGTCTGTTCAACTCCTCATTTTCTGCTGGAGTCATTCTATGAGCTGCCTTATTTGGCAAACTGGCTCCAGGAATCAAGTCAATCTAATGACTAATCTTTCTTATTGGTGGTAAACCCTCAAGTACATTATTAGAAACAATATCCTGAAACTCATCCAACATCCCAGAAACTTCTTCTTGAACCTTCTCACTATCCTCCTTACTCACTATAGGAATCAATGCATAACACACACGCTCATGCTTCATACCTTCTAAAAAATTTCTTCCATCTACATAACAAATTCTAGCACTCATGCATACCTTTTCTTCGGTCTCTTTCAGGGGTTTCAACTTGTGACGAACCCCATCCTTTGTCAAGGAATAAGTGTTTGCATGGCCATCATGTATAGCTCGCCTATCGAACTGCCATGGCCTCCCCAATAGCATGTGACATGCATCCATGGGAATGATATCACAGAGTACCTCATCATGGTAGCTCCCGATCTTGAACTTTACTAGGCACTGCTCATTAACCAAAACTTTGTGGTCTTTCTGCAACCAGGCAATCCAATACGGATGCAAGTGTCTTTCCCTCTTCAGCTTCAACTTTGTGTCCATCTCCTCTGACACCAGGTTATCAGTGCTCCCACCGTCAATAATGACATCACAACATTTTCCTTCACACTTGTACCTTGTGTGAAACAAATTCTTCCTCTGTTCTAGTTCCTTTTCTTCAGTCACTAGGGCTCTCCTAATCACTAGGGCTTCTCCCCTTTCAGCATCATCTGAATGTTCAGATTGGGCCTCCTCATCTGCATGTGCAACCCTTCCACGACCTTCTGGTCTTTTCTCTGCCCTTCCTTGGTGTCGTGGACATTCATAAGCTCGATGCCCTTCTTCACCACACTGGAAACACGTTCCTTTGAAACCACCTCTTCCAGATCCTTGTCCATATTTCCCTTATCCTCTACCTCTTTGATCAACACTGTTTTGATCATGAGGGCGGTAGAAGTTGTCATTCCTTTGGCTTCGGCTAGTACCCACATCTTCACTTTTCTTTTCATCATCATCGGGCTTCCCGGGCTGGGTCTTCCACTCTCTCTCCATTTTGGACCTCCTCGTCCTTTTGTCAAGCATCAAATCTTTTGTTCAGCCTTCTTCCACCTTCGAGTAAATCGACACACATCCTCAATGTGGTCATTCCGGACTAGGCTTAACTCCTCCTGAATGCTCGGTCGTAACCCATTAAGATATCGGGCTACTTTCTCCTTATTGGCCTCTATGTGACTCGTTCTGATGATTATCTTGTGAAAATCTTCAGTATATTCTTTCACAGATCCGCTTCCTTGCTTCAACTCCTTGCAATTTATTCAATGTATCTAAGTCGTAGTCCACTGGTGCATGAACCGCTTCTTCAGCTTAACTTGTGATCCTATCCGTGATATTTCCTTTTCCTCTTAATTTCTTTCTTAACTCGACCTCTGTTCAACACCGTATGCACTCTAAGCTTCATTTTCGCAAACTTAACCCGCATATGGGTCCTTTATTTCATATTTCAAAATATTCTTTCTAGCTCCTTTGATCCAATCGATCAACTCTTTTCCTCGAGTTCAAAGTTCTGGAGTAAGGGGACTTATGCTTTGGGTCTTTTCCCGATCTTTCGAAATGGCCCTTATTAGCGCATTTGGTCTTGATCAATTGCTTCTTCTTCCTCTTCTACATTTGAACCTTCTTCCTCTCCTTCATCCTCACTTTCCTCCCTCGGGTTTAACCCTCTTCTCAACTGCTCTTGTATGCATCAATCTGTCTTGGAGGGTTGCTAGTGCATCTCTTCCACCAGCATTTCTGCGCCTGACCACCTCTGGCACCACCATGCCTACCAGGCATCACTCTTGGAGGCATATTTCTTGACCTCGACCCACAACCACGGTCCTGGTGCGAACTTCCTCACGATCGGCGATCTGTCCACACGCTCAAGAAAACCCGCTCTAATACCACTTGATGAGGGCGCAGCCCGAGACTTAGAAAATAACCCACAAACAAGAGAATAATTTTATTATTCAGAAAATGGAGCTTCTTACATGCAGAGGATCTCAAATCCCCAAGTTCTACAACACATGCAAGTTACAGAAAGCTACAGAATCACCATTTCGCAATATGCGAGCTTGTCCCCAAAAAGTTACCCAAAAATTAGAAACCCACCCATAAATAGAGCTCCTTTTTAGTTTGGAGCCAAAACAACATTCAAATTTGAGTTTAGGCGGTTTGGCGCCGAAAATTTACAACATGAAGTTCAAATTTCAAAAGAGCATTTGCAATTGTATCTTCTAGAAAGTGCACCAACTTCCCGGGGCCATAACTTTTGATCCGGGACTCTGATTCGCGAACCATTTGAACCGTTGGAAAGGTCTCGAAGCCAATAACACACTTGAAATCCGCTACGCCGATTTCAGCAAGTTTCGGGGCCGTTCTGAAAAATCTAAGTGCCTCAAATCTAACTCAGAATATTTTCAGGTGCAAATCTGGGAAACTAAAATTGCAATATCTTTCCACCGAGGAATAGAAAATAAAATCCATAAATTGGGAATTTCATTATGACGAAAAGGGTATCCAAAAATGTAAAAACATCTAAAAACTGAGAAACTTGAAATTTAACTATTTTTGGGTGATGCAAGATTGCCCTTACACCACTGGATGCTCCTACATCACTAACCCATTCTCTTTGATTTCCTAATATACATGCTAATTAATATTTTCTTATAAATATTCTCTAATTTTGTTTTGCAGGGACCTAATTGTTCTATAAGCATTCTCGAACACCAAGGTAATTACTTGGAATTGATTAATTAGGGAAAATTTAGGGCTATCCCTAAAAGTGGACATTACAGTGATTAAATTGTTTGTTGCTAAATTTTAATTTATGCATATTTTTTAACACATGGCAAGTCGTAGTTAGCTAGGATTTGGCATAAAGTAGTAAAATTTAGCTAGAAATACACACCAACAGGGAATTATTAAATAATTTTTTGGGAAATGGTGAATTGATGAAGGGATTTGCATTGAATGAAAAATCAAAAGGTAACCTTCACTACCACTATAATTTCCAACCTAATGGCAGGCTTCATTGCTTGCAAGTTGAAAAATGAGCTATCATTGAAATATCAAAAGTCAAAAAATGAGCTATCATTGAAATATCAAAAGTTGAAAACTGAGCTATCATTGAAATATCTAAAGTTGAAAAATGAGCTATCATTGAAATATCAAAAGTTGAAAAAATGAGCTATTATTGCAATATCTATTAAAAAAAAAAAACTCTTTAGGCTATCCAAATAACTCTATCGGGCTATAGACGTCTGGCTGGCAGTAGAGCTATGTTTGGGGGGAATTACAGAGATAACCTTGTTGGGGCTATGGACGCTTAACTGGCAGCAAGGCTCTATCCCTTGTTGACTTTGGAGGATTACCATATTATGTAGTTCAATGTCAATGAACTAATTCTTTTCATGGATGTTTCCAGTGGAGTTTTATTTTTTTATACTAGACTCTAAGTAAAGGTGAAAGTTATTGTTTTAAAATATGTATAAATTATAATTTACAACTGGTGATTTAATTTCAATTTTGGTTTAAATTTGTTTTTTTTTGGTTGCAAGTTGTGTGTTACTCACAATACGCCCCAAGACTGTAATACTTGGAGACCCAAGAGGAAATTAATAATAACTCTTATGGCAGGAGCTAGCAAGTTGAAAGATCACCGAAAGCAAAAAGTAAAGAGAAATATGTAATCAAAGAGTACTTCATAATGTAAGTGTTTCAAGTACCGGATACCGAGAACCAGAAACGTTTGAAAGGTAAAAGGTGGTGCAAATATAAGTAGAATGTTCTTGTCCGATATTTGGAGTCTGGTAAAAAGGAAGTTCCAATAAAACCGAAGTCCGAGGAAAGTTCATGGGTAAAGCTGAAGACCGGGTATCGGGTACCGAGGAACGATGTGAATTGAATTTTGTTTGAAATCTTAAGGTTATCTAATGATTCTGATAGTCTAGTAATCCGAGATATGTAGAAAATAATTATGCAAAGATTTATGATATGCTAGAAATCATGTTATTTATGAGATTTGTGTACTAACATTTGAATAATGGTTTTATTTACATGGGATGTTTATAAATGATTTTCTTTAAAAGGGATTTAATGTGTGGAACATGTGATTGTAGGAGATGCAAATTGTGATGCAAAGTTCGAGTATGGATAGTCAGGAAAATCATATTTGCAAACAAATCTGATGGTGTTGTCAGGTTCAATGATACACTTTAAAAGCTCATGCTAGAATAAAGTTCGTTGCAAAGATGTGCCAGATACCAGAATCCTGGGACATTGGAGTTCAAGCATGCGGCAAAGAAGTGTACCTATTCTGAGGTGACTCATTCTTGGAATGTTCAAATCAAGGAAGAACCTAAAGTGTAGGGGCAAAAATTCCACTTGATCACTATGATTTTGTGGAAGTTCCTATATTTTGTTTGAGTGGATTTGTTTGGTTCCAAGAAAGAACCCTGGTGATTAAAGATTAAAACCCAAAGAGCTTCAATGCACAATTGGAGTTGACCTTCATTGACTTCAATTGCAATTCTCTTATAAGTCACTATATTCCATGTGCCTTGATGTGATTTGTCCCTTGGATTTCCTCTCATGTATTTGTCTTATCCTACTTTTTCCTTGTGTTCTATAAAAGGCCAGAGGATCTTTCTTTTTAAGTTAAGTTCATAATTTGTGGATGTTGGAAGAGCTAAAACTTCTTTAAGTATTTTTTTTCTTGTTTTCTAATTCATTCCAGTGTAAAACTTTGTATGCACGTAGACATTGATTAATATCAAAGCCAATTAGATAGCTACCTATCTCATGAATCTTTTGTAGTTGGTTTTGTTAGTTCAGTTGAACAAGACTATGGGTTGCATCGTTTAAGGGTACATGCAGAACCTACTCAATGTCCAAACTAAAACCCCTCTCTTTAAAATCTCGCACCATTTTATATGTAGTTGTGAAGCAATGTAGTGAGGTATAAAGCGGTTTGCTCTGTTTTAGTTGATTCTTTGGGGCATGTATGGGGAATAACTGGGAGAAAATTTTAATTTTCAATATTTTTATGCTTTATTTTAGAATAGAGGTTCAAATTTCTTGAAAATGTTCAAAAAAATAAGTGAATGGATGGAATTTTTTTGAAAATCTTTCATTTTTCTATGAAATTGTTGAATGATTAATGCTAAATCTACTTTAAGTGATAGCAAAGATATTGTTGATGTTCATGAAATATTATTCCAAATATTTTGATTTCATGATATTCATTCTTAAGTTCCAAATTGAAAACTCAATGTCTAATATATATATGAGTCAAATCAACCATATTCCCTTTGAGATTAATAGCAATATCACATTATACCCAAGAGTGAACCTAGTATAATCAAAATCTGATTATCGGAGACTTGGGATTGAACTGAGTCAATCTTTTCTTGTTAAAGCAGATTCCCCTTTTAGATTGTCTATGTTCCATATCTTTCAAGAAGGATAGGCTATTTGCGGTTTATCTATGACAAATTTATTCATCCTATTGTTGCAAGTAAAATCGTCGTCAACACTACCACCCACCCAAAAAAAAGAGACAAGAAATCTATCCAACCTTTCAGAAATTGCTTCATCTCCACTTTGTCTATTATTCCAAGTGAAAACCCCATTAGAAGGATTAACAACAATTAAAGCTAGAGAATCCACATTCTCTCAAAACATATTAGAAGCAGGCCCAAACCTAGGCAACCCACCTCTTTTCTCCTCCAAACTCAACATGGAATTGAAATCACCAACTAAGACCCAAGGATGATATCGAGCACAAGATCTGAGATACTTTATATGATCCCAAAGCCATATTTTTCCACAAATATCAGTTGGAACATAAACATTAGAAACCAAAATAGTCTCACTTGTTTCCAAAGTGAAGGCAACCATGGAAATAGTAGAATGACTAGAAATCCACCAAAGGGAAGCAATATTTCTTGGATCCCAAAAAAGAGCCAAACCCCCAAAAATCCCCTCAAAACCAATGCACTAACACTGACCAAAACACCAAATATGAGAAGCACACTAAAGCATGAAATCAACTAAAAGTTTAGTCTCTTGAACACAAAATATGTTCGGAGAATGGACAGCAACCAAATCATGAATAGCCTTTTTACGGGAGGTGTAAATCAACCCCCTTACATTCCAAGAGAGAATAATCATGTAGGAGATTGAGAAAAGTGAACATCAATGGGTTTAACAAACCTAGATTCCACCAACAAATCTCTAGTAAGTTTAATCTTCTCAATATTCTTCTTACGGCCACTTTTAGAAGACAACTCAGATGTTCCCTTCAAAAGAGTGTGTTGATGCACCCCCAAGGTTGGAAAAGTGTGTTATTTAGATGTGACTAAGAGTTTTTTATTCAAGTCTAAAGATGCTAGAACTACATGCACATGACCATGATTTTCTTAGAAAATGATATGTGGGTAGTTTGGTGAACAAAGTTCCCAAACATAGGTTATCATGAATTTTACATTGAGACTCCTAAACATAAATTGTGACTTAAAATTTTTGAAAAAATTAACGAAGTTAAAGAAAAATATAAATCTCAATTTTGACCAAAATTTGGTTAGCTAGTGGATAAAACCCTGATTTCAATAGTCATGGTTAAATTATGAAAAAAATAATAGTATAAGTCCTAATTTAAAGTAAACTTAAATTTATGAATGATCTACAAATACTAGAATACCCTAAAGTTTTAGTTATCATTTTGTGAGATGTAATTTATAAATGCAAATTGGAAATTGAACTAAAATTAAGTTGTAAATTGTAATATCAAAACTAGTACTCAATAGATCCTAAATGGACCTTTTTTTACATCCTTGAGGCTTGAGGCCAAATTTTGAGTTGGGTTGCAAAGAAAAATATATCATATACTTGCTAAAAACATTGACCTATAGTTACTAATGATAAGAAAATGTTGTTTTTTAGTGAGAAAATTTTGACATATAAGCCCTCATTTTAGTGCAACCTAGGTCAGGATATAATCTAGGTTGGAATATGCAATGAAAATTTTCCTAACATAGCAACCTAACCCTATTCACAGACATTCACATGTAATGGAAATGATAAAACTGAATGACAACACTCTATGTATTTATTCGTAGCTCTTCACAAATCTTTTGCAAACTTTTATAGAAGATGCACATACTTCCTTCAACCTTAACACTAAGGTTTTCTAGCCAAAACCTCTCCTTAGGAAATATAGGTCAATTTTCTTTCTCCCTATTCTTTGTTCTTCTATATCCCCTATTTTCTTTATCTATTTCTTTTAATATCTATTCAATCTCTTCTCTTATGTTCTCTCTCTCTCTCATCTATTCTTCATGTTGCATGCACACACACACACACACACATATACATATATATATTCAATCATCAAACCATCTTCCTATAATTGCCACAACCCAAACAATATTTTGGTCTTCTCTTTTTAGATCCTATCATTAAACATGATAAGAATTCCTACACCCCATAAAAATGAAGAAAAATAATCTCTTCTAAGCTTTATTGACTAGGAAAAGAATATAGCATACTCGCATGGTCAACAAAATATCCATTTGTCAAGTTCAAATAACTAAGAAAAAAACAAGAAAAACCCATGCAGCCAAAGAAAAATATTTAAGCAAATAAAATTGATCAAGCAAGGGATAAAACAATATGTACAACTCCAAGAGAATGAAAGAATTCATGACTAGTTCAAAACAATGGGTTTACCATATGCACAACCTCAAATCAATGTTGAGAGCAAAGGAAACAACAAATCTAGCAATAAATTAGTGCTACCAGAGTTAGCAAATGAAAAGACAAACCCCTTTTAGAAATCTAACAATTGGCAACCAAAAATAAAAGGAAAATTAATGTTGGAATTTGGCATAATATCACTGCCTTCCATAGTGCTGATTTTATTGTATAAAGCAATGAAAATATGACATTTTCAACACAAGATTTGTCATGTTCTCACTACCTTTAGAAGTGAAATGTGAACACACACATTTTCATCTTGTAGCTAACTATATAGTCCCTATTGTAGCTTATATTTATCTCACACAACTCATGTAGAACTTTTGCAACAACCCAAAAATATATATGAACATGTTGCATCCTAGTATTTAACCTAAAGTTACATATTGATGATTCTTAACACTAATATAGCGGTCTTTGCAACATAAAAGAACATGTAATCTTCTTATAGCTTCCTCAAAATTGAAAGGAAATTTGTAGCCATAATAAAATATTCCACATAACCCCAAAAGAGAATAATATGCAAACAAGTATTCAAAATCCACAATGCAAAAGAATAGACAAACATACCATCAAGATGACACAAGATATACTTTAGGAAAACCCTCATGACAGAAAAACCAACCTCCAAAAGCACCCACACACAAAATATTATATCACGAACAAATATTACAACACACTTGTAGAGTCTCTATGCAAGGCTTCTAAAAAATCAAGCTCCTTAATTGCACTCTGTGTGAACAAGAAAATGAGAATTGGGAAACCACACATCCCAAATCCGCATTTCCTCTCCTCACATATGCAACCTACAAGAGATCCTCAAACCAACTTTAGGCAACGAGCCAATGGTTATATTCAACCAACCTCAACAACTACTCGTGTTTTCTTTTATACAAACAAGCTTGCACAAAACCACCAAGTAGTATTACATAAATCATGTGCCTAACACCATGAGCTTACAAAACCATGTCTCCTTTATTTACTTTTTTGTACTAAGTTTTCTCTTTTTGTTACTAAGTTTTTCTAATATTAATAGTTTTCTCAATGTGTGACTTGCATTAAATACTTGTCCCAATGTTACATACAACATACGAAGTGTGCCCAAGGATGTCTAACCAATAAGATGCATGAATCCTTAGATTTACTAGGTGCACCATAAATAAATATTATATTTTACTTTTTTAACATTATGTAAGGTGTACAAAACACCTTTTCCCGCGTTCTCACATTTGTTGTATACATTGTATAAGGGATCAAAAATAAACTCAAATGTCAAGGGAACAATCCCTATAGCCAACAAGTACCATTTAAAAAAATAAAGTGGGAAATACCTATTAGATGATTCACTATCAAGAGGACTAAGAGTGGGGAATGAAACTACTCCTCCAAAATACGCCAAGTTAGATTCCCTCCAAGAATAGTCTCTTTAATAGGTTCTAGTTAAACTCACACCCAACTCCAAGTGCAAGCTCCATGATATTCTTTTTGAAACTTCATCAAAGAGTAACGGTTTCAACACACAATCTCCAAGAACAAGAGATCTATAGCCTCAACCAAATTTAATATAGATGTACAACCAATCATCTCATGCCAACTAAACTCTAATGCAACATTGCTATAACCAAAAGCTCACAAGAGAAATAATCACATCACTCATCAATCAAATTACCACAAATCACTATCAAAGCTCGAACTAAATGATTAGTACAAAAAACCAAGAATTCTCTATGACGGCATGATCTACATCTCAAAAGAAGATCCTATGCCTCTAATGAGCATATTTTCTCCTAAAAGTGCATGTATCATGCCAAAACTCTAAAGCACAATCAAGAGTCCACCATGGCATAATAACATCCACCCTCTAAACCAAAGATTTTTTCCACACTAACAAATCATGTAACTAACACCTCAAAAGACTCCAAGAACCCTACATGGTAACAAGATGTCAACATCTCCAAATCACATGAAGATAACCATCTCTTGTCAATAGAAGTCAAAATGTCAAAGAACTCTCACTACTCACAAGACATAAGATTCAAGAGCTCCTCCATAACATCAACAATTAGTGGAGGACATCATCCATCACCAAGTGATGAATCCATGTTATTGCCAAAGCTCCCACTTAACCATGATATTGAGCTACCCATGACATTGTGACAACCATCTCCAAAATGAAGATCGCCCATGTTCCACACACACTCAACTACACAACCAACAACTCCAAAGAACAAATTAGAACCAAGATCTTGAAACCAAGAAGATAAACCACCACTTGTAATCAAAATTCAATCTAACACCACCAATAACATAACCACATAAACAATCATGTCATTCCAAATGTCCAAGCAAACAAGCATGAAGAAATGTTGAAGCAAGTAAATGAATTACTAAATAGTATATTGGAGGATAAGTTGCCTATGGTTTTAAAGGATTTGCTTTTATTTGAACAACCATCTAGTTTGGATCTTCAATTTGAGGACTTGTGGGCTAACAAGGCTTTGATTGAAGAGGATTTGATTCTAAACATATTATTCATTCCCTACTATGCACCATTTTGTGTTTGTGTCTATAAAAAATGAGTCAATTCCTATTATTCCACAAAGAGGACAAGATGACAATGTTGAGTGCCAAGAACATCTTCAAAAAGTATCAAAGATAAAGTAGACAAAGGTGGAAAACTACATCGACAAGATCAATGACTTGGTCTTTCTTCAAAGATGGGTTATCGATTACCTTTTTCAAAAATTGACTTATGTCACTTATTATAACTAAAAGTTAAAAAATGAACCTTATTTTTGAAAAAAAATGATGTAAAATATAACTAAATTAGGTTTATTATTTTCAAAACCATTGTATTTCAAAAAGGTAGTTGAGGTAGTTGCATGTGGTTATCAAGAGAAGCCTATAAATACAAGGCCATTTCAAATGTAAAGGGACTCTTACAAGGGGGGAGCTTTTGAGAAGAAATTTTTGGAGAAATTGTATGAAAAATTTTGGTTTGACACTCTGCACCTAAGGGTTTTTGGAATTTATAATTTCAAAAAAATAATACAAAATATATTTGGTTCATATGTCTTAGATGTATTTTTGAGTTATTATTATTAGTTTTTCATATGTTAAATTGGTAATCCTTTTTTTCTTGGTGGAAATCATCTATTATTTGTTGAAACATATATAAATCATGCAATTGATGTGATGAATGCACTCATACCTTGGTATATTGGTTTGAATGTGTTGAAGCAATTTGTCTCTTTGTATGTTTAGATTTGTTACACTTCTTTCATTATTGGTGCACATCAAAACATTTTTTGTGGTGAAACCCCCTTGTAATTTGTCATATCTTGTGAAGTTCTAGTTGGTATTCGTATGTCTACCACTAGGGATTTTGTCATTCAGCTTTCTTTAGTTTTTCCCTTTACCTTTATATACTTTCAAGTTAAAAGTACACAAAAATCCTAAAATCCCTTATCTTATGAGGAAGTTGCCCCTCTCAAATGCAAAGGAAAGTTCTCAATCAAGTAACAACTTCTCCAACTATTGGGACATTTATCATTGCCCGTTGGACGAATCACATTGAAATTTGCAATGAAAAATTGTTTACCAACACCTACCAACCCATAATCCCTTGTCCCTCAACTCAATTTTTCCCTTGTCATCGGTATCAAGCTACAAGCTACCTCCACACAAACCAATACAATCACTCCTAACAATCCAATTTGTAGGCAAATCTTTATCCATGTTATCCATCTATGCAATCTAAGCAAGTCATCTCATCTAGTGGTCTTGTTCCCAACCTAGCTACAAGCCTTGATCAAAATCCAATCATCATCGAGATGTATTGTTCCCAATCCTTGTGTTGTTCTTGAGATGTCATTCCCACATCAACAACACTCCCCATTATCAATCAATCTTGGCTTTTTAGCTTGACCGAGACAACATCATGTTTTTCTTTGTATTGTTTTTTATATGCTTGCTTGCTTGTTTGGGTGCATTATCATTTGTCATAACATTTGTATTGATCCATGTAGCCTACCTGCCACAACAATATCATGGTGCTACACAACATAAGGTTGCTTGTGAATTTTTCTTAGGCATGGAACACATTGTCACCCTAGTTTTTTATACCTTGTTGCATAACATCCAATGTAATATAAAATAAAGAGTGTTCAATCCAACATAACATAACACAATCCCTTCCACCCCATCCAACCCCTTTATAATCCATTACCCCTTCATTCTTTTATCACCTATCCTTTAACCTCTCTTGTTCCATCTATCTTGCATCCTTTCATCCATTTCAAGAACATACATGCGTTCTCCAAACCAACATGTCTTCCCATGGGGGCATCATCATCCCTATCATAATTCCTCCTAGTCACTTTCCTTCAAGTGATTGGGGCATCTTCCTTAATCCTTCTATTTTCTTCAAATCCAACCAATTTATTTTTCTTTGAAATGATGCAACCTTGTTAAAACTATCTCAAAAAAGAGCATCATGTAAACACCTAAAATTGACAAATCATCATTTCAACTAATCTCGATCATTCCTCTATTAATTGATTGAATAAATCTCTATTTATCCAATTAATTATTTAATTTTCACCACATTATCAATTAAATAATATTTCACCATTCACCCCCCTTTTTTTAAGCCTAAAATCATTAATCATCCATTTTCTATAGTTCACGTTAAATTAATAAATATCAATATTACACTTTAAATAAATAAATCTAAATATTACACCTTAAATAAATAAATTTAAATATTAATTTATCTAAATCCCTCATCCTCATTCCAAATTAAATAAATATACCTTAATTATTTAATTGGCTATTTATCCACTTTTCATTAAGTGGACTAAAACCAATTTATCCACTAGTCCTCCACTTGCACATTCCTAACCCTCATTAATTCCCTCAAATTATGCAAATCCTCCAAAAGTGTACATGGGTATGTACCTCTATACATGTGACATGAGTCTTGATACATGTCACAAGGTACTCCAAAGTGTCTTTTCCATCTCATCCATCTGCTTTCTCTAAGGGAATCCTCAACCATTTATTGCCCTTTAATCTTGGACCCCCTCATCCTCACCAACCATGTGGAGACACTTATTCTCTCATCATCTTCTCAAGCCTCTCAAGCAATAAAAGTCCCTGATCCTCTAAATCAATCTTATCCATCCAATCTAAAACTGAAGTTTACAAAACATCGTTTTTTCAAAAAAAAGGATAAAAACCCACAAAGGAATCCCACACAACTCTACGAATTACAAAAGCCCAAAAACTATTTTTGAGGATAAAATCAAAAAAACCAAACAAGTAGCCGGCACAAAATCCGAAACACAAATTAGCATACATAACATCGTTTTTAAAGAAAAACAATAAAACCTTTCCAGAAACCAGAGAGCCCTCCCAAACTGCAAAAACCCTGACTAGGGCATACATGAGCAAACCCTTTAATTTTTTTAGGAAAAATTTATAAACTCTCCCATGACTTTTCATGGCAAAAATCAAAAAACCAAAACCCAAGAAATTATATATATATAGGGGGAAAAAATACTAAAAAGCCCACAAGAATTTTTTTTCTCCAAGGACAAAAAAATAATAAATAAACCTAGAAAATTATTTTTTTTAAGGAAAAAAATATTAAAAAACCACAAAACATCGATGCCCAGAAAATTGAAAACAGCACAAACCCTTGATCGGAAAAATAACAGAGGGTTTTAAACCCTAGCCGCATAAAGAAGAAGAGAGACGCCCAGAAGACATTACACCCAAAAACCCTTGCGGATTTCATAGAAGAGCCTGGAAGTCGTGTGCAGAAAGAAGAATACGCCGCTAGAAAATCACATCGCGCGGGAGAGAAGGAAAACCCAAATCACGTTTTCTATTTACAAACGCCTTCAAGTGCCCAAAAAACGCGATTTACAGAGGATCCACATATTTCTTCACATGACCACAATCGCAAGTCAAAGGCCCAGACACGATTTTTTTTTACGAAAGAGAAATCACATGATTTTATTTTTTTAAGAACTAAACCCACGTTTTCTTTAAAAACAACACAATTTGCAAAAGGCCAAAAACTTCAATCAAAAGCAGACGGAAATACAACAAAACACCAGAGAAGAAAGAGACGACTCCCAATTCACGAGTTGTTACCAAAAAATGTGAATTTTGAAAGGAGGATGAGCAAGATTAGTGATTTTTATTGCGCAAGAAGTGATGCAAAACAAACAAAAAAATCAATGCTCAGAAAATTTTAAAAAAAAAATCCCACCGACAGAGCCCGCTCTAATACCATGTTCAAATAATCAATGTTATTTACTCGAGAAGCGAAAGCTTCAATAAATAGATTACAGAGACATTTCTAAAAGAAACAAATGTTAACAAATGACAAAAATAGAAACTGACTAAAAACTACTAGATGACCATTAACAACACAAATAACAACACAAATAGAAAGATATTATACTAATAAATCCTTCATCCAAAAATCTATATATTGGATGCAACCCAAGCCATTTTCATGAAATATAATGTTATGCTGCAAGCAGAAGCACTCACATATGATAAACATCTTGGAGCACAACTACCATAACTTGGTGCAACAAAGGTTGATATTGATAAGAATATTGTATTTTCATTCATCTTTGCTAACTCTTATGTTTAATCATAGTGTTGCATATATTGTGTGTAGAATGGACTATATTGCTTAACTTAGTTCTTATATACTTGCATTTTGTATGTTCACACAAACCAAGAGAAAAGTACAAGGGAACAAGTTCAGAAAAAAGGAACAAGCACCTTCCAAGGTGACCAATCAGTCAAAGTTTTTCGTTCAAGTCATCAATAAAAGTAGTTATGTTTATCACATATTTCATATATAGCACAATCCTAGGCGAAGAAAACACATAAAGACGTTTTGGAAATGGCAACAAAGTTTGCCAACTTGGGCATGCCCCGGGCAACAACTGTTGCTAAGTATTAAAAAAAAAATTAGCCAGTCATCCAAGTAAAAGAACAACAAAATTATCATAATATAACTTGCACAAATTAACGTTTACACATTCCAAATAGGCAATGCCCTAGACAGCATGAACTATGTAAAACAAAGATTTATTCAAGCACCAGAAATACAGACCATTAAGATAATTTCAATTTCCTTCTTAAAGAATAGGTTTAAATTGACTTCTTACAAAACTTCAATAATTTTGACTGTATACTTGATTAAACATTTGGTTATTGTATTCATATCGACAGATAGAAATTAGAAGAATGGCAAACCTCGAAAAAATGCATGATTACAGAAACTCATATTTGCTGTTATGAAAGACACATAATTTATCTAAATTGGCCTGGTGAATCTAATCACACATGAAATGCAACATGATATTATAGACATACTTGATATGTTCGATCAAAAGACAGAATGAGATAATATTATTTGCTAGAGTAACATGGGCTTAATGGCTACTTTGGCACGAAAAATCTTCATTAAAAGATATCAAAAGTTGTTTTCACCTCCATGATAGCACCAAAAAAGAGGTTGAACCATGTGTAAGTTAGTCTACAATTAGAAGATTAGCAAAAGATTTAACAAGAATGATAGCCAAAGAAATGGGGGTGTTCTTCATGTGCAAGAAAACCTACTAAAAAGAAAAATGAAATGATAATTCCATTTAGTCTATTTGGCAAAATATACATAAAAGGAAAAAAATGGGTTGGAGTCCATTGGACAATGAGCATGGGACTATACCTGATTTAGGATGGGCAATCTGTATGTACAAGAAAAAGAAAGTAAGAATAGTCTTTCTGAACATGATAGACATCGTGTGCATGGCAACCTACTAATGAAAAGTCATGACAATGGAAGGATAATCAGTGAGAAGGAAATCATTATAGATGAACCGAAACCCCAACATCAAACTTTTGGAGCAGGGACAATTAGCAGCCACCAGACATTACACGAGGAAAATAACCATGTTATGGCTTGATCAAAGAAGAAAGTTGAGCAGGACAGTCTTGAAACAGGCACAAAGTGATCCTGTTTATTGCTTGTATTGATCAACTTGATGAATGTCAAGACTATCTTTGCAATAACGTACAAGAACAATCATCTAGAGATGCATGCAAAACAACTTCTGTGATATCCAAAAGCCAACGCAGCAAGGCAATCAGATAAAGCCTCTCACGCATACATTAGAGAGAATAAATAAATTCCAAACAAAATGAAGGAAATAAGCATCTTGAGTAATTTAACATATACTTGCCCTTTAAATCCATTGCTAAACCGAAGAGTGTTCCATCCTTGGCATGATTGTGATATAAATTATAATATTACGAATTGTTTCATTGGCACATATTACATGTTAATTTAAATTATTGTGTTATTGTTAATAAACTGAAAAAGTCGATTAAAAAGTTAAAAAACTTATTAATAACAATAGAAGCTTACAAATATAGATTACATATACAAATATAAATTATAATATTACGAATTGTTTCATTGGCACATATTACATGTTAATTTAAATTATTGTGTTATTGTTAATAAACTGAAAAGGTCGATTTAAAAGTTAAATACTTATTAATAACAATAGAAGCTTACAAATATAGATTACATATACACATTAAATGAAAACTAAGGAAGCTCTTCAGGTCCAGAATCAAAGTTTTTGTACAAAATTTACAATGATAGAAATAATATCATATGAGACTAGCAAAGAAAGCACAAAAACAAACATAACACTATTTAACAGAGGTATACAACTACCTCTCAATCATCTTCTTCGAAATACTTTTCCTCTGCATCCTGGGAGATCTCTTTTAACCAGTGATCATCCAATGCAACATTATTATCTATATTAGCATAATCTACATGCTCTGTGTCTTCTCCACAAAGGAATTTCTCCTGCATAATACGAGTAAAATGATGCATCTTCTCTTGTAGCTCTTCCCCTGACAGGATTTTTTTGGGGCGTTTTAGTTCTGATGTCAATTGTTCAGATGCTGGTTTTTTCTCTTGATCAGTGCTAGCAAGTCCATCATTTGCATTAGGGTCTGCATGCATGATGTCCTGCACACAATCACATCAAAGTGTATTGTTTAAATCTAATGTCAATCCTGCTTTTGTCATTAATTTAAATGCCATTGGCAAATGCAGTTGAAGTTTTAATTTACTTCATCCAAATGAAGAGCATTATTAACATAAAGAAAATAAGGAGAACTGCCTTCAAAACCAGCTCCAAGTTAGACTGATTTTTTTAATTATTCTACAAGCATACCTCATCTTTAGAGCCTTCCTCCTCTTCCTCTTCTTCCTCTTCTTCATCCTCTTCCTCCACATCTTGATCTTCTTCCTCTTCTTCCTCTTGAATGCCAAGTCGTTCTTGCTCCTCTTTAATCTTTGCAACTATCCTTGCTTCTTCTGATTGTCGCATAAGTGTCTCTGACCAACGCTCCCCAGGTCGCGCGAAACCCCTAAGAGTTGGATCCTGGTATTTCCCAACATATTCATGGTGTAAAAAGGGGGCTCTAGATCTCATGGCATCTTCAGAAAAATACTGTCCATCATCAATAAGTCTGTTCATGTAAGCAAGCCGACGGTTCTTAGCTACAACTGCTTGTAATCTACTCTCTTCTTTGGTAGG
Organism: Sequoia sempervirens; assembly: GCA_007258455.2. Classification (NCBI taxonomy): domain Eukaryota; kingdom Viridiplantae; phylum Streptophyta; class Pinopsida; order Cupressales; family Cupressaceae; genus Sequoia; species Sequoia sempervirens. The sequence goes on along the minus strand of VDFB02324389.1, from coordinate 193,191 downwards.
AACAAGGAAACTCTTAATATGCTTCAAATGCCAAGTGACTTCATAATCATCCTTAAGGACCTCAAACTCCTGTAGCTCTTCCACATTCAACTTAGATCCATATCGTTCTGCAAAATGAAGAATAAAGCACTTACAGCAGGTGAAAAAGATAAAATGCATTTTAACCAATAAACAATCATCCTATGCAGTCTTCACATAAACAAGGGATGCAGTCTAATATCCTGTCAGGCATTAAATTTACCAAATATAGATTGGTTATAACAACCATCCTATAGAATAATTCAATATATATATAGATTGGTTATAAGAACCATCAACCATCCTACAGAATAATTCAATATATATATGGATTGGCTGTAAGAACCAGAAACTTGGCCACTTCATAGTATATCAAATACCTAAAATTAACCACTGAATACTATGTCAAATAACAACCTAATACCATGCCAATCCCATCCATAATTCCCCTTTTCACACCACTAAAAATATCACATTAGTCTTATTAATAGGAATGACCAAGGCAAGCTGGTGTCATTAAGGAGTGAACTGAAATTGGTTTTAACAGCTTTAGGATGGGTGAAATTGAATTTCGATAGCGCTTGTCGTAGGCAACCCAGGGTGTCAGTGGCAAGAAGCATTCTCATGGACCACAGTGGGATCATGTTGGGTGCAGCATCCAAAAATTGCAGAGAGGAACAAACCATAGAAGCATAAACCCTCAAAAAATCTCAAAAATCCCGATTTTTAAAAAATCTTTGGCCGAAACAATTTTTTCTCCAAAATTTCCCAATTTAATCAGCCATGATGTTCAACGATTTTTAAGGGTTTAAATCATGAAAAAATCACCCAACCAACCCATCATCAAACCCTAACCATGCAAGATTGCTATTTAATTGGGTTTTCTTGTTGATTTTTAACACAGAATTGAGTATTAGCCATCAAGACATGATTCACCATCAAAGATTCGCTAGATTTCATCAGGTTGCTGACACAAATCACAAGTAGGCGACCTTGAATGGATGTATATTTCTAATAGATGTTAAGGGCATTAAAATATAGACACACTCTTTGGTATGCTTCTACGTTTGATGTTAAGGACATTAACATGGAATGGTTAAGAGATGTGTTGCTTTTTTGTCTATATTCCACACTACTGTCATTTTCCTTAGGCTCGTAGTAATGTTTTTCATGTATATAAGTCCAAAGACACAATTTAGTGGGAAATAGTAGACTATCATAAATACTAAGTAAGGCTTCTATCTTATTTTTTTAACATTTCTAAACCTTATAAAGAGTACATGCCAAAAGTAAATATAAAAAGTCAGACTAAACTAAAACAAAACTTTATTGGCTTGATATCAACCTAAAGAGGTTTATTTTTTGGAATTCTTGTGATTTTAACTATTCAAAAGAATTTTAATATTTCAATTGTCAACCATAATACCGAGGTGGTTGTTTAGATTATCAAGGTTAGGTTGAGACAAATTTCCTTTTCAAATGCTGTAATGTCTTTTTTTGGGATAACCCTAAATCTTGCCCTAGAATCACAAGCTTAATGTAGTTAGGGCTATAACTTACCACTTAGATCCTTAAAGAAAGATAAACCTTGGTTTAGATCTTGTAATCATGTTAGAGATCCATCACTCATGTAGCCTGACAATTGGTACTCCATATTGAACCTTAGAATACAACATGAGTAACTCTATTCCAAATGATATTTTTGACCTTAGCAACTTCATAATGGACTAAGTAGTCCTACTTTGTGTTTGCTCAATTATGGATCTTACAAGCAAGGATGAAGACAAGTGGTCTCAATCTCTCCCCTCATGTGGTGCATGCCATTCATATGACGTGATGAGACTCTTAACCTCCTTGTCAACATTTGTGTTCCATCTCCATAGTCGACCTTTCTCCCTTGTTACACCATAGTAGGAAGGTAGGATTACAATGGTCAATCCCATGATTGAACTAGACCCAAAGGTAGCACCCTCAAATATCCTTGGAGGCAGAACCCTTCTGGCCCTCATGGGCTCATTACGTCCCACCCTCAAGTGGCGTATCTAGTGGAGATCAACCTAGACCCAAGGGCAATACCCTCGAATATCCCAAGAGACAAGTACCCCCTTGGCCCTCGTGTGCTCATTACGTCCCACCCCCAAGTGGCATATCTAGGAGACTCCATTGCATGAATTCCCCTTTGTAATCCTTTTTTCTTACCATGGTGGAACATAGATAAACAATTGACTAATTACAAAAATACATATGAGCAAATATACAAACACATAGATTTCTAAATATGTATTATTTATTTGCATTTTAATGTTTGGGTTTTAGTGTCGCAATTTTGGGGCAAGACAGATGCTAACAAAGTGTGATAATTTGGAGCTTCAATTCGACATTGGCCATCAAGTTTTAATGGGAAGTGGGGGATAATAACAATTGTTTAATCAAGTGGGAAGCATAAGTATATACATAACAATATATAGACATTGTGGAACTAGAAGCAAAATGGTTCCTATCAAAAAGATAAAAATCAGCTTGTAGTGCTGAAAAGAATGAATTGTAGCAATATTTTATATCAAATTGAAGACTTGTTTTGGTTATATTTAAATTTCCTATATATTTTGTAGGCTTAATGCTTTGTTAATTGGTGAAACTTATTGCGTAAATGCATGCCTTACACTAGTTAGGGAACTACATTCCATCTAGGATTGTCATATACATGGAGGTTCAAAAGGCATGCAACGAGTACAATAGTAGTACATGAATGCTTCATGCATGTTAAATAGGTACCAAGCAAACTAATACATGCCTTGAGAAAAGTCATGCCCTAGTCTTGTGGTCTTATCTTAATCCCTCCCGAAGCAAGCCTCACATATTTTCTCATTAACAATCCAAATAGATTTCAACAGCAACTATCCTATTGAAAAGGGATGTTCCTTGTGCTTTGATTTTCCATTGAAACTTGTACCCATAATCTCTCAAATTCTCAACTCAAAGTCCATCAATGTTTTTAACTCCATCATACACTTATACGCAAAATCAAGGAAAGTTCACATGAATGATGATAGCTAAAATTGTGGCTCAAATAGTTGCTCTCTTCTTTTGTACTAGCAAGTCTTTATTAAATATTATCTAATGGAAAAATATTTCACACACCCTTTACTCTTTTACAAATATGCTAAAATAGTTATCAATGAGAACATTTTAATATCACTTATGGTCATTTGAGATTTAAGATTTTGTTTCAAAAACATTTTCTATTACTCTATCTTGAGCTATTTGATTCAAAACCTACTAAGTTGAACTTTGCAATTGCTTCCTTTGTCATATAATTTCCCTTTCACACTCTTCATATAGTTCTCTTTGACACTGTTCTAGAATTTACAAGTACTATTAAATCACAAATATGAACCAGTTGATACTTGTTTTGTAATTTATGATGTTTGCTTAGCAAAGGAAAACTATCTTTTTAATGGCTTTCGTGAGCTTGAGGATTTTGAGATCCTAGCAGCCATCTTGGATAGTCATGAGGTTGAATGACTTAAGAGAGGCTCTAAACCACGACCTTCATCATCAGGACCTACAATTCATAGCTCTATCGTAGTAGCAAGAGTCATTGGCTGCGTTTGATTTTTTGGAACTGTGTACTTACTTTACAAGTTGACTTTGTACAAACTATATTATAATTGAAATTTTGTCATTTGTAACCATCTAGTTATTTTTATGCACTATGTGTAATGCAATGTAATCAGAGATATGAGTATAAACAACAAAATCCTATTATCTACAATTCATGGGTTGAACTCTCTATTTTATTTGCTCTCTATATCTCTATGATATGGAAATGCCCTTAAATTTCAAAAGAAAAAAGTAGTTTCTGTCTTTTTTTTATAATTTTTTAATTTTTTTAAATCCAATTTTTTCAAAAAAATCTTATACTTTTGGTTTGCCAATTTTTTTCCCAAACAATTTCTGCTGCTATGACAAACAATGAAGCAGAAGCTCAAGGTCTGCTTCTGCGACTGCAGCTTTGTTTGAAATTCGAATGTTTAACTATAGAAGTCAAAGGTGATTCTATGATTATTGCCAACGCAGTTCAAATGAGGGCATTACCAAATTAGAACATAAACAACATTCTTTCTCAGATTTGGCCTTTACTGCATAGTTTAAGTTCTTTCACCATAAATCATGTCTACCGAGAGCAGAATACAAAGGCCGATTCACTGGCTAATGCGACGATTAATCAATTGGAGGAATTGAAAGCTAGTTCTTCGAGGGCCCTATAGCCAAGCTTTGTTGGAAAGGTGGCGAGCACTCTTTAATATTTTCATTCTTTCTTTGGTGGTGGGCAATTAATTCTTAGCCCACAATGGGATCATCCAAGTTTTTTGGAGTCTTTCTATTCGTTCTAGCTTAACCTTGAATGAGGTGTGTAGGAAGGTTAAGGATCACAAAGGAGTTATGTACATAATACAGGCACAAGGAATCAATCCCATTGTGGATTCCCTTGGACTCAATTTCTCAACAAAAAAGTCTAGTAGGTGGCATAGATTTCGAGGGTTGACAACTATTTTGGTGTCTGGCATCCCTCTTATTACCGGTATGGTGTTTTGTCCAACCATTCTTAGCCGGATGTACTAAAATTCTTCTTTGTAATGTTTTTTTGCAAAGATAATAAGTGGGAGCAGTCCCCTTGACCGCAATTCGCCAATCAAAAAATATATCACATTAGTACATTCTCTAATTAACTAAATTAATTTTTATTATTTAGTTGATTAGTCATTCCAAATTAATTAATCTTTTTTTCATTTATCCAAAATAAATAATAAAATCTATTTTCTTCATTTTTAAAATACATAAATAAATAATTCAACTAATCATGTGACTATCTATAACTAATAAATTAAAGTCAATCCTCTCAATTAATCTCAAGTAATCTCATCCATCCATTTTTATACTACATCTTCAAATCTTGACCATTCACCTTCTATCTTGCTCTAAAAGCTAACTTACTTTAGAAGCTACCAAAAACATTGTATAGTTACCCTAGAGTAATCTCAATCAATCTTAGCCATTCATTCTCATATTACATGTTCCAATCTCAACCATTTATATCTTCATTGCTTCAATCAACAATCTATAAATCTACCCTCATCCTCCACCAAATGATCCATGAACAATCAAGCTTGACAGGTACATGCTGCAAGAAAATTGCATGATCCTTGCACAGTCATGAATCAAGAGCACATCTATTCAACAAAGCAGATTGTTCATTTGGTAAGTGAAGTTAAATCTTATTATTGAGTTTCTTTTATTGTTCAATTTGAAGTTATTCTTGATTTAGAATGAAAGGTTTAATAATATTTTAATTATTTGAATATGATTTCTAGATTTTCTCCTTCAGTTCTCTTTCATCCTTATGATGGATCATGTAATGTGATTTGAAACATTGATGACAAAAACAGCTACACAATCGAAACTAGAAATCATATTCAAATAACCAAGATGGATTGTGAAAACTTGATATCTTTAATATTTTAATTTCTTTGTATTTTGTTCTAAATTTTGCATATATTGTGCTTGTATTAAATCAGTTAATAAATCAAATAAATAATTAGGAATAAACTCAAGAATTTGCCATGAATTTAAGAAAACACACACAAAAATCAATTAACACAGAAAAGACCAATTAAAGTTCAAACTTATGTGACACGGCACACATGCTATTTCAAGAGTCTTATGTAATGCTAAAGAAAATTGTGTTTTCTCCAAATCAGGACTCTGTATAATGGTGATGAAATTATTCTTGTTGATAAATACAGCAGTATTACATTATTCATTATTTTTAATTTTATATCATTTCAACGAGTTCTCATTTCCATAACACATATCTGGAAAACGAGCAATGCAGTTCACTCTAGCGGATAAAGGAGAGTTGGAAGAATACTTCATACAGCATTGGAAACGAGACTTTGATGCTATGCTCCTAGGAAAAAGATACATGTCATAGAAACAATTAAATAACACCCGTTTCCTCCCCATTGATTTTCGACCCGCCAGTTTTTATAAGTTAGATTTAATAGGTAAAAATTCATAAAAACACAACCAAAAATCTCATATAAAAAGGGAACTATAGCATGCATGTATTCAATGTAAATGATAAATTCCAATAATTATGATTGAAAAAATATTCTCCTATCAGTTAGCAGCAATCATGAATTGTGATTCACTTCAATACAGCTGAAGGGTGATTGGACATATGCTGAGTTTTTGGAAAGAGTTCAAGTGGCTCGAGTTATTCTAATTTGCACTTCACTTTTGGTGTATGAAAGTCTTTTATTTAGCTAAATAAGTCTAAGACTTATCTTCCATCTCGTCCTTAGAAGTGATAAGGGTGCTTTTCTATTTTTGGAAGATTAGATTTTCAGCTAAAGTATAAAGATAGGCACATGATAGAAAGATTGTAACATACTATGCACAATGAATTTCCATGCAGCTATGAGTTGTATCAGTTGTAGAGGTTACCTTGTAAGTTTTTCGAAGGAATAAAAGACTGATTTGAAGATGTAATTATCTGTGTATGCTGATTTGAAGATGTAATTATCTGTGTATGCTTCCGCATTTGAAATTTTCAACTATTGTGTGATTGATTCAATGTTTTCTACCATTAGGAAATTAGTCACCAGGTTCTAAAAAAACCATAAATATAAAAGAAGGAATTAGTTATCACATAAACAGTCACCCAAAAAAATATTCAAATGGCAAATGCCTTACTCCACGAGTATATTATACAAAATAAAACCTAAAACATTTCTCAAAGCAGTAAATTAAATTAAATAACTAAAATATCTCAGGAGATTTTCCGTTGCTACCAAAACCCAAACATTATTGTATTCAGAACTCAAATAAGTGGTGCGAATAGAAACTAGGGCCCTTTTCCAAACCCTGATTAGGGTTTTATACAGACCCTGATTTACTAAAATCAATTATTTTACACTAATTTAAAAATGGGCAATTCGGGAATAGTGAAAGGATTTCATTAATACCTAAGAAAAGGGCGGCATCTCTAGAAAGCAAATCGTTTAATAGAGCTTGAATCTCGACTGGGGCAACTGGGTCCTGCCTTGAACGCATGGAGTGTGGCAAATGAAGATCTGTGAGAGTCGATAGCCTCTCCGATATTCTATTCACTACACTTTCTTCCGAGTTATCCATCTTAATTTCCCTGCCCATTTTCTTACCATTCAGAATGGCAAAGCACTGTCAAGTAATACCGAATAACGGATTACCTTTCAGAAACCTTACGTTGTCTGCGCTCTGCACTTGATTTATATCTCTCGTATGTCTTGGTCGAGTGGGTCTTGAACTCCGAACCTTATACGACAAATTTCCAGAATTGAAAATTTAGGGGATTTAAAGCAATTTAAACGAATAGCAAGCCGCTTCCCCGGGTGTCGTCCTCCTCTTCTAGCTGATGTTTTTTGCTAAGGTAAAAAAGTGTCATTAGTGTGGTGATTGATCGCGATGGGTCCACGTCATGTATAATTTTTATATGAATAACTAATTAAAATAATTTAAATTTATTTTTTTCTAATATTAAGTCCATGGATGGAAAAGATATAGTTTAATGTTTTGAATGCACATGATACTTCAAAAGATAGATATATTAATTGTCTCAGCTACATGTGAAGCAACAACCCATAATAAAATAGAGTTTTGCTAATATAAAGTCTTTATAAATGACATGGATTGTCAAGTGTCCATCAAACAAACAAATATGCCCTGTATCTCCTCATCAACTTAATTTTATCAAGAGATAACTGCCCAACTATTGGTCACTTCCTCCCTGAATTCCTTCAACTAGCACACTCAAAGGTGTAAGGGTCACCAATCAAGTTGTCAAAACAAGAGGACAAAAATTTAAGACTTCAAACCAAACAAGTATTCAACCAAATCAATAAAATGGCAAATTTATTACCAAACTCAAAATTTTAAACATTCATCAAATCCATATGTTCATCTCAGATAAATCAATTCATAAAAAATAAATTCAACTAATCAAATGAAAGTGCACAAATCGAGAACATGTCTTGTCATATATTCCTACAAATACATCCATTTTTCTAATCTAATGTTTGTGTAGCCCTTCAAAAAAAAATCTACACGATTCAAATTGCACGTTGTTATCTACTCAATCAACTATAAGTTCGCACTACACTTAAATGCTTATTTGTTTTATATACTACAAACTATTATCTACTTTATAATATTTTTAAATTTATGACTTCAAATCAAACAATAATTCAACCATATCAATTTCAATTTTGATGTTCATTGTATGCAAACAAGTTTTATGTTGAACATTTCAGATATAGGCCTTCCACTTTTTAATGAAATGTTATTTCAATGTCAAACGGCAATATGCAAAATCTATTTAAATTCTAAACCCTACATCACAAAACATGATAGAGAAAATAGTAGTTATAGTAGTTATATTTTGTCTTGTATAATATTTTCTCTATCATGTTTTGTGATGTAGGGTTCACAATTTAAATAGATTTTATTTTATCCATAGGTTCAAATGATAAAGCTACATATCATCTTTTATGAGTAAACCTATTTAAACTTTAAACATGGTAATTGTTCATATAGTAGTTACAATTTGTCTTGTGTACTATTTTGTATGTCATGTTTTCCTATATAAGGTTTACAATTTAAATATATTTTCTTACTATTTGTAGGTTCAAAGGAGAAAGATTCGTATCATCTTCTATGGCCAAGCATATTTAAACTCGAAATCCTACATCACAAAACATGTCACATAAAATATTATACAAGACAAGCTTTAAATAGTATAAATTCAAGTTACCTTCTCAGAAACAAAAAAATTGTGAAAATAAAAGTACAACTTAATCTAAAGTTTAGCCATCATTGTGATCCATCAAACTATAGTTACAAATTGGTATTTTGATGGTAATCAAAATGGCATAAAAAAGTTATATTGCTTTTGAAAGATGTTGTAAATTTGTTCTCAATCTTGTTTTTGTTCAAACTAATTAAACTAAATATTAGTCTTTGATGCTCGCCAAAGGAAAATTTGGTCTTTTGTCACGTGGCACTCCATGTGGACCCTACAACATAGGGTGCCCCACTATGGGTCCAAAGTAGTCTTTGTATTTTATTTTGAAAAGGTATTTCTTAACTTTAATCCTCTGTGTGGTTGTAAATGGAATATGAGGTTGTCATACATTGCTTCATCTCTTTTTGGGTTCTATATAGTTGTTAATCAACTTTAGTCCTTTGTATGGTTGTAAATGGAATGTGAGGTCATCATATTGCTTCATCTCTATTTTTTTATTCTTTTTTTGTTTATTATAATCTTAAAAGGCACCCTATCTATTCCAAGAATTTTCAGTTTAATGCTTCGTATATTTCATCACTTCAATCCTTTGTATGGCTATAAATGGAAGGTGAGGTCATCATACATTTCTTCCTCTATGTTTTTTTGACTTCTACATTTTTGTTATTCAACTACAGTAGGCATAGTTCATTTTAGCTTTTTGTGATTATTATAATCTTCAAAGGTAACCTATTTGTTCATAGAATATCTAGTTTTATGCTTTAGGCATTTCTTTCTCTAAATTTATATTGAAAATATTCATAAGATTCTAAATTTTAAAATTATTGTTGAAGGTTGTTTGTTCCAACAATTTGATTTGATGAATGGTTCTCAATATGAACCACTTGTATTTTCCAACAGATAATGTTTTCCTTATATATCTCTATATGGAGAATAAATCCCAAATACAGGCCCGAAACAATACAAAGAGATTAAGAACAACACTACCTCCACATAAGAGAGTACACTTCCTTTTAGAGTTGAAAAGAGACCTCATCTTTCCTATGAAATACCAATGTGTAAGCATGTAGAAATTTGAGTTGTGCAAGAAACAACTTGTTCATTTGGTCATATTGTGAGTCCAAATAGTAGTGTAGGTTTGGAAGAATCATTTGGTGAATCGCCTGATTAGAGTTTAGGTTTTATTTCATGTTTTCCTTCTCTCTTTTCTTAGCAAGCAACAATAGGTAGCTTAAATTAGGTGAAGTCACAAGGCCACCATCTAAGCCCACACTCAAGGAGATCATCCCATGTTTCACGAGGTGGCTAAGTGATTTAATTAGCTCAACAAAGGGTGCACACTTTCTTGACAACAGATTTTGGCATGCCCAGTGGAACAATTTGAACTCTCTTAGTTCAAAATTTATCTTATCATTGCTAATATTTGGTGTGTCTATCAATAATTTTTTCCTTTGGAGGTAAAATATTCACACACCTAGCAACTCCAAGTTTGATCTATTACTTTCAAGAGGACTAGTGCTAGTATGTACTTATTTTTTACAAAAATAAAATAAAAAATTCCATACTTCATTATTTTGATCTTAAGAATTTTTTTGTGAATTTCTAGCTAGCTTGAATGTCAAGCATAATGTCTTCTTTTAGTGAAGATAAGTTTTACCATCTTTCATTCCATGAAAATGCTATTCATACACCTTCCTATCAGCCATACCAAGAGAAATATGCTATTGATTTTGTCCTAAATAACCCATTAACAGAAGGTCATCAACATACTCATTATGTTTACCACCCACCCACCCCTACTCAAAATTCATGGCATCCTTCATATGTCCAAACTCAACCACATGTTGTTTCAAGCCAACATAGCTATCCTCACAATTAGCCTCAAAATGATGGTAATTTGAGTGTCAAAGATATAATGTTGGACTTGCAAAGACAACTGAATAAAATTGAACGAGACCAAGAATACAACTTGCAGTAAGAAGAGTTGGCTTATCAAGGCTACCAACACCAACAGCAGTTGGAGATGCAAAAGAAACAATATGAAGAGTCTCTTGCTAAAGATATTGTTTCCAAACAAGAGCAGATGATTTTTTTTCTTTCCCAAATACAAAGTTTGGAAGACCAATAAACTACTTGCATTCCAAATTAACCTATGAGGGAAGAGCTTCTCAAGTATAAGATTCCAAGTTTCAAGCAAGACAAGCCTCTTGAATCTTCAAGTAAGATTATTGAGTTTGAAATTCCAAGTTTCAAGCAAGACAAGCATCTTGAATCTTCAAGTAAGTTTGTTGAGTTTGAAATTCCAAGTTTTAGGAGTTTTTGTCCTTTGCAAGAAACTGTGACTATGCAAGTTCAACCTTTTATTCCTCAAAAGAAGACTTTTCAAGAGCCTATTACTTTTCCAAGGACCCATCAAACTTCCCAAGATTATTTTCCAAATCAGCCTTCTTGTCCTATCACCATTCACCTTTGCAAAGATGGGTCTATTGTCTACCAAGATAGTTGGTTTAGTAAATAAGAACATGAGGGTAGAAAAGGAAAAATAAAACTTGTAGAAGGAGGTTGAAGAACTTGGTCAGTTGGGATAGCAAGGCAGTAAGGAAGGAAAGCGTTATGTGAATGAAGATTTCATATTCTTATGTGATGAGCTTCCTTCTTTCATTGAACAAGAAGAAAAGAGCATACAAGCTTCAATACCATCGCGAGTTTTGAAGTAGATAAAACATGAAAATGAGCTTGAAAAGGTGTTGGTTTATGAGGGGGACAATGAGGAAGACATTTTTTTGCAAGATATAGAAGTTGAAAAACACATAGAGAGAGAGATGTAATGAAGTGAAAAACAACCCTCTTATATAGAAAAGAAAGGAAGAGGTTGAAGAAAACCTATTTGAGGATGATTTGGAGGGATTTTGTTCAAGTTTAGATGTCAAGTCAACACATTTGGAAGATGAAAATCATGAACAACAGGAACACAAGGCAAAAATCTCTATGATTTTTCCAAAACAATCACAAGAAGTGGTTTTCACAAGTCAGAAAATTGATGATGGAGCAACACATAAGAATGAAACCAGCAAGGAGAGCTCAAAGTTCATCTTTTCACAAGGATGTCCAATCAGGCGTTTAGTCAAAATGGAGGCCACCAAAGCATCAAAAGTCGTTCTTTCAACCAAGCATGAAATTGTAGTTGAAGAAGAATGCACTCAGCTAATTTATCCACTTCGGGACAGAAGTATGTATGGCCAATATGAAGAGGTAAGTGGATATGTTTTCCTACTTCAAGAGTCATTGCATCAACTGGTTAATCATTTGTCAATTCTCCACATCTCTTTGGTTGCTCATAAGCATGTAAAAAATTGCAAAATAATGAGAAAAGGAAGCTACTTTATGTTAAAAGAATGAAGAAGAAACCCCTAAATGTGTTGTCATTGATGCCAACATTAATTGTTGACAGTTTTGTCTAATATGGTAAAACTTTAATCCGACATTTTGGGTCCAAAATTACTCATGCAACAAGTTCATCTCAAGAGGTTATAATATGTTATTCCTTACTGTTAGATGCATCTATGATCAATATTTTAGCTATTTTGGTTAAGCAGGTTGAAAGTTACAAATGACAAAAGTTCAACATTCAATTTTGGCTAATACAATGTGATTGGATAGTTATAATCTGGTCTACATTTCTCTAGTATTAAGAATCAGTCTAAGCAATTTTTGGAATTTTCTCACAGGCGTCATTACTATATATATTCCAAACAGTGTGTATTAATATGATCATTTGAATTGATTAGTGTGTGATCAGTTGGCTTATTTTGTGATTAGGTCTAATTCCTTACCGACCTAATACATGTTATGTGTTGTAAAGGATAAGTATATACTACAGATGTTAGTAGGACCTATTTTAGGTCCCTGTTGACCTAAATAAAGTAATTGCACATTTGGGTGGAGTGAGAAGATGTTTTTGAATTGTGTATGAAGCCGACAAAGCTATTTTGAATTAAATTAGGGTTGCATCTAATTAGGCTGACCTAATTGATGTATGCGGATGTAATTGCGTATATATGTGAGATGTTTTTCAATGGTAGAGAGTAGATGTTACATGATATGATATGATAGTATGTGCAAGAGATTTGATATTGTGTGAGCATGTGAATTTAGATGTGTGATATCAAAATAAGTTTAGAATTGTTGCGAGCATTGAGTGATTGCTAAGTTGAGCAGTGTTTTATGCTCATAGCTTAAAAGGGAACTAAATTCAACACTAGGAAGGTGCACTTTGTATCAATTCAAACTCTAGTTGTGAAGCCATTCTGTTTCTTTTTGTATCTATCTCTGGTTGTGAACCTTATAAGGACAATGTGCCCTGGAAGTGAGCCCCTGTAATACCTTATAACCTATTATAATATATTGTGAGCTAATCCTCACCACGATTTTTCCCTTTTTTGGTTTTCCACATAAAAATCCTAGATTTTTGTGTTATGAAATCTTATGATTCCTTTAATTCTTTCATTTATTGTTGTAGTTAGATGTAATTTGTTATTTGGATGGTTTGTGAGTAATTGGTCATATAGAATACTGATTCACCCCCCCTTTCAGTATTCTGGGTGTTCAACAATTGGTATCAGAGATTGGTTCCTTTTGAGAAGCCTAACAACTTGAGGAAGATCTTGGAATCTGGATACATGGGCAATAAAAGGTGTCCTATTCCTCTGAAAGAAATTCATGCAATTGAATATGTGGAAGTTGACTACATGTTTGAAAAAGAACTTAAAGCTACTCTTGAAAATCTTGATAGAGTTGAACATGAAAATAAAATTCTAAAGGAAAGTCTAGAGGAAGAAAATGAATGTATTAAAAAGTTGAGAGAAAAAATTAGGAAGTTTGAAGAAAGACATAGAGAATTCAACAAACAATTGAAGAAGGAAAATTAGGATATCATTGAACTGAAAGTGCAAGTGAAAGAAAAGAGAAGAATCAAAGACTATCTAAGTGCATCTATAAAAAGAAAGATCGATGAATGCACATGACTTGAACAAGAAGTAGTAATCCTAAGATCAGATCTGGAGAAAGCAAGAGCTCATGAGGAAAAATTCAAAACAAGTAATACAATGCTTGATGAACTAATTGTTGGATAGAAATCCTCTAAGGACAAAGGTGGTTTGGGACTTGAAGAGGGAGAAATCTCAAAGGAAAATAAAACACCTAACAAGGCTGAAAATCAAAGGAAGCCTCAAAGCAATGACAAACAATTCAAAAATCAAAGAGGTAATACTGGAAGACCTCCTATCAAACAACCTAATGCACAAAGGTATGCATCCTTTAATGGTTTTTGTTTTTCATGCAATAAATGTGGACATAAGGCATTAGAATGTAGAAGTAGGATGAATTAGAATGTTAGATCCTTTTCTGGACAATGTTCCACATGCAAGAAATTTGGACATAGAGTTGTTGAATGTAGAAATTAGATGATAAATAGATTTAATACTGGTAGAATGCTTCAATCTTTCCATGGCTACTATTATACATGCAATGTATTTGGACATAAGGCTAACCAATGTAGATCAAGATTGAATAAAAGTCAGTTTGGTCAGAAAAATATTGTATGCTACAATTGCAACAAACCTGGACACATTTCAAGATTTTGTAGAAGTAAGAATGGAAGGCAAACTAATCCAGGACAGAGGAATGAGAATGCTAAGAAAATTGATCCTACTGAAGAAAAGAAGGAAATGGAGAAAATTTGGAGAAAGAAAGAGGAACCTGAGAACAAAGATGAATCAAATGCATTTGTATTTCCCTCTGGTACAGATAATTCCCTTGGAAAATAAACCTAAGCATGGGCTTAGGGGGAGAAATGACAGAAAAATCTAACAACCCCTTGAATATATGGAGTGTTAAGGAGTGACACGAAGATATATGGTGTAAAATGGTATGCTCAAGCTTTTGGAAAAAAAATTGGTAGAAAATATGCAAATATGAAGAATTGCGGAGCATTTTAGGGTTTATAGTGTATCAATGATGTGTTTAACAACTTTTTGAAATTGAAGCAATAAATGCAAAATTAGGGTAGATTGGAAAGGTATAAAGTAAAATTCTAAGTCGATTCTAATCATTCTTACACATTTGGAAGAAATTAGAGTGAATTCAAGAAGAGTTGAAGGTGATTCGAAGTAAAGCGGTTCAAACCCCAGATTTCATCATATGCATAAAAGGTATTTATAGCTATCTATGCTTTGTGGGTTTGAAATAATAGTGATTTTATAAGAATTTGAGATAAAATTAAGGTTAAAATGGCTACACCAACTGTAGTCAACATCATTGAGAGACCGAGACCAAATTTTAAGAGGTTTTCATGGAAAGTTTTTGACAACGACCCCGATGGTGCATTTTCGAAAATCCCAATTAAGGTTTTTCCCATTGAAAATACTAGGACCTATATATATGGAAAATTGGAAGAGTATGATCACTAGATACATAAATATCAGTGGTCTAATGAGCTTCTTGGAGATGGCTTTTTGGTAAAACCAGAGTATGTAAACCTAGTGTGAAAGAAGTTAGACATTTGGAACTGGTGCCCTAACTTTAGCAGTCATTTGGATGAGAAATATGTGAGGATAGCGCTGAGTAGAAAGTATGACCAATTCATGTGGACAGATATGCCCAAAATTATCTCAAAAGAAGTGATCAAGATGCTAACTAGGTTGTGTGATACCAGACCCATACCGGTGTTAAATTTTGTAAAGAATGATATGGTTATGCAGCTAACTAGTGCCACATTTTACGTAAGAGCACTAAACACCAAACCTATCACCAATGTTGTTGTGAAGTATGCATCAATTATGATTGGCCACAAAATCTACTTTACCAACAGGGAGAACTCAATATCTGCAACTGCAATCTATGTTACCCATGATATGGTAGTAAATGGGAAAGATTATGGTTTATGTGAGTTGCTTCAATAGCAACTTCCGGAGAACTTAACTCAAACTAAAATGAAGAAGTATGCCTTCAAATCTAGAACACTGATTGTATGCTTGTTATTCTACTTTTTGAGGGAGCTACCCAGAAGAAGAGACATTGTGTGGGACAGAAGCAGACTTGCTGCACACCAATTTTTTTATTATTTACACAGAATTGGAGACTATAAAGCACACGATAATGCATTGACTGCATTTTTCACAGTATTCCAAAAGAACATGAATGACAGAGAAAGATTTCCTAAAAGTTTAGTGGAGAAGTATAAAAATAATTTAACTTTTCTTGTATCTAGTGATGAATGTGTAATAGAGGCGGTTGAACCTAGAACAATATTAATTGAGCCTCTTGGATATGAGATTGTTGAAGATGATGCTGAGAGATACATTGAGTTATTGTTAAACAGTCCTAAGGACTCCTCCTTGCCAAGGCATGGCACATATGAAGAGAAATCAACTGATGTGCACTTGGAGACCTCTGCACCTACAAGAGCCAAAAGAGTGAACAAAAAGGTAGATCAATACTTTCAATTGCATGGAATTTCAAAAGGAGAAGTTGAAAAATTAAAAGAAATTGTTGCAGAGAGGGACACAAAAGTGATTAACACAATTGTTGATTCCTTCAGACCACATAGATTAGGAATATCAACTTCCACTCCTATCTCTGTGTAGCCAAAATCTACTGCTACAACTATCATTAAAGGGAAGAAGGTGGAGCCTAATGCTCCAGTAACAATTAATGTGTCTGCACCCTCCGGATCCAGCACTCAAACCTCGAAGAGAAAGGATGTACCTCTGGTAGCACCCCCAGCTATCTCTAGGAGGAAGAAGCAAAAGGCATCCAAGGAAAGAAACCTAAGTGATGTAGTAGATGAAGAAAATAAACTTGGGTTGGAGGAAGAATCATAGCTTACAAGGAAGAGGAGAAGCAGTGCTACTACAAGTGGTGAAGGTGCCTCACAAGAGGCTAGCACTAGAACAAAGAAACCTAAGGTGGATATTGTAGACACTTCAGAAGAAAAAGATATGGAAAAAGAAAAGGAGGCTTTTACAATTCACATCCACAAGAAGCCCTGGGAGTGGAAGAAGAAGAAGATAAAAACTCCTCTGGTAAGAGTTAACTCCTATGAAAGTAGATGTTCTTGTTAACAATATGTTGAATCATGACAATTTGTTAGAAGCCACTACAAAGTTATACGAAGAAGGTCAAAAAACAATCATTAAAGCAATCATTCAGTATATTATTATTCTAGAGGTAGAAATAAACAACATTCAAGACATAGTGCCTACAGTTGTGTGGAATGCATTGATGGAAAGAAGGCATGAGGCTATTGAAAAGGAAGATAAGAAGAAATATGATGCTCTAGAGTAAATTAGATCCTCTTTATCTGAAAATGATGAAGCCACACTAATTGAAGTGTATGCCAAAGAGTTTAGGGCTAAACAAAGAGTATCCATAAATATGGGAAGAGAAGAGGACCGAGCAGAAAAGTTGAAACAAGATACAATGAATACGGTTAGAGATATTGCAGAGAAGTTTGGGATGATTCCAGCTTCATCATCTAGAATAGCACAAGGAAAGGAGCATGATAGTGCAAAGGTTGTTGCAGAGGAAAATACTCCTCAAATTACCAATTTACTTGTTTCCAAAGTAGTTTTAGAACATGTAAATGTTCAAACTACAAATGAAACTCCATTATTCGATGACACAAAGAATGTGGAGATCTCTCCACCACTAGTAGATGATGAAAATTCTTCCTTGGAGACATTTGTTCCTTTGAAAGATATTGAAAATGCAACTGGTAAAAATAATGAAGACCATAATAATGCCAATGATAATGCAGAAGACCACCATGGAAAGCAGAATGAGGATATTGGAAATAAAGGTGAAGAAAATAAAAATGGAGAAGAAGAAAAAGGTCAAGAAGAAAAGAACAATGATAAGAAAGAGGATGATGATAAAAAGGAGGATGAAAACAAAGAAAGACAATAGGAAAACCCCTCTAGAAAAGAAGAAGAAGAGAAAGAAGAGAACCAAGAGGAAACTGAAGTTGAAAGAGATGAAGAAGAATCCCAAAAGACCATGGAGCCACCAAATTCATCCAGAGAATCCTCTGGTAATACACTCAAGGGTCTTCTAACAAGACTCGAATAAGGATTCAATCGGCCATTTCCCCCTAGTTGATTCAAATCCTATCACAACAAGGCTATGTAGATTTGAATAAGATCTCACTGATTCAGAGAATGGAGCTCGGAGATACTTTTCTTACCTCCAGAAGAAGGGAGATTATAGACTCATTAGAAGGGGACTGAACTAATCAACAATGCCATTAAGGCTATATAGGATGCTGCCCTTAACACCACTATTAATGATTCTCTAACACCTATTGATAATTTAAATTTTTGGGTTGATTCACTTAGGGAGTATACCTCTAGCCTAAAGGAGCATATTGTAAAAGAAGTTGAGTCAAGGATTGCTGAGAAGAGATTGCTTGAACTTCAGGACAAATGTGTAGCTGCACATAGGAAGGTGATGAAATGCTTGAAAGAAGTGAAGGAATTTGATGATGAAGATTAGACATTATTCTTGTATTGCATGAGGTGGTTGGATGCCACCCAAGGTATTAAGGACCTAATGGACTCAATAGAGTCACAATTAGCTAATGCCTCCAGAGCTTATAACCTTGCAAAAGATAGAAACTATGCCTCCTGGAATGTCATTCCAGACTTACAAAATGATTTTCTTACCTTACAAAGGAAAAAAGATGTTATAAGATGGTTTGGTAGCTTGGATACTTGGTGAAGTGCAAGCATATACAAATATCAAGTGCTCTTGCTAAAGCTGAAAAGCTTGCAAAGATAAACTCAAACCCAAATACTCTAGAAGAAGGTGAGTAGAACATAAAGTTGGAATCATTGTACAACTCACTTGCTGCAACCAGAAAGATTTGGATTGAAGGAAAACCTACCTAGAAAGCAATCACTAAAGAGCTAGAAGGTGCCCAATCCTCTGGATGATCATTTCCTATAAATATTTCTTTCTTTATTTTAATTACTTTTAGTTTTCCAATATACATATGGTCGAATCAAATTTTTGGGATAACTCCCTAAGGGGGAGTTAGTACATTTCAGATTGCCTTTTGTACATATGCATCAAATTTTGAAGTCTACAAGTATGTTATCGACACACCCTTTATCCTTGATGTCAAAAGGGGAGAAGTTTTGAAGTTTTGAGAAGAATGGAGAAGAGTTTCGAAGACTTATATTTGGCACATGTTGCCATCAATGACAAAGGGGGAGATTGTTGAAAGAATGAAGAAGAAACCCCTCAATGTGTTGTCATTGATGCCAACATTAATTGTTGATAGTTTTGTCTAATATGGTAGACTTTAATCAAGCATTTTTGGTCTGAAATTACTCATGCAATTTGTTTGGCTTAAGAGGTTATAATATGTTATTCCTTACTATTAGATGCATCTATAATCAAGATTTCAGCTATTTTTGGTTAGGTAGGTTGAAAGTTAAAAATGATAGAAGTTTGGCATTTATTTTTGGCTTATACAATGTGATTGGATAGTTATAATTTGGTCTACATTTCTCTAGTATTAAAAAACAATCTTAGTAATTTTGGGAGATTTCTCACGGGTGTCATTACTATATATATTCCAGACAACATGTACTTATATGATCATTTGAATGGATTAGTGTGTGGTTAGTTAGCTTATTTTGTGATTAGGTCTAATTCTCGGCCGACCTAATACATGTGTTGTAAAGGACAAGTATATACTGTGAATGTTAGTAGGACCTATTTTAGGTCCCTTCTGACCTAAATAAAGTAATTACACGTTTGATCACGAAGATGTTTTTGAATTGTGTATGAAGCCGACAAAGCTATTTTGAATTAAATTAGGGCTACATCTAATTAGGCTAACCTAATTGATGTATGCAGATGTAATTGGGTATATATGTGAGATGTTTTTGAATGGTAGAGAACAAATGTTACATGATATGATATGATATGATGTGCAAGAGATCTGATATTGTGTGAACATACGAATTTAGATGTGTGAGATCAGAATAAGTGCACAATTGTTGTGAGCATTAAGCGACTACTAAGCTGAGTAGTGTTTTGTGTTCAGAGCTTAAAAGGGAACTAAATTTAGCACTAGGAAGGTGCACTTTGTATCAATTCAAACTCTAGTTGTGAAGCCATTTTGTTTCTTTTTGTATCTATCTTTGGTTGTGAGCCTTATAAGGACAGTGTGTCCCTGTAATATCTTATAACCAGTTATAATATATTGTGAGCTAATCTTCATCGTGGTTTTTCCCTTTTTGGTTTTTCCATGTAAAAATCCTGGTGTTCATGCGTTATGAGATCTTATGATTCCTTTCATGCTTTTTGATGAGGGATTTAAGATACTTTCATTTAAGTTGTTTTATGTTTAAAAAGACTTATTATTATTGTTAATTAACATGACTGGTGGTATACAATGGATTAACATATTTGTTTATTTTAGTTTATGTTTAGCTACAATAGTGAATATATTGGATGTGATAGCTTATGTTAAATGCATTTCTTTATGGTCATTTTTGATGAGATAATTATGCTCCATCAATCTTTATTACCATAATTGTTGTCCTTTTCTTAAGGGTGTTAAATAGGGTATCTTAAAGGTTGATGAGACGGTTAAACTTTCTATTTAATCATGATGATAACTACACCTAGATAGGCCCTGTTGGATGATGAGTCACTCAAAGTCCAACTCGACTTCTTCATAGTCGGTTGTGGAATGTTACTTCCAACGCCAATCTGGCATAGTTTTGGCATCATCCTCTTTTGTTCACTTCAGTTATGTTTTAAGTTTGATTGTAATCTTTAGTTGGTCACCATAAGTTTTGGCAGTTAACGCATTGTTAGGATCTAATAAGGATATTATTATAAATATCCATGTTTTAGTTTTAGTTAGAAGTTAGACAATTTGCAATCAGAATTTTATGTGATATCAAGAAATACTTTGTTCTATGTTCTACTTTTGATTAATGGAAAGGAAAGAAAGAAGTTAATAGATTCACTATGTCAAAGGATCTTACTTGAGGAAGAGTAGGGCCCGCTCAACCTTTGGGACGATCTTATGTTGGTATTTTTGTCAAGTTATGTTATTTTCTGATTTCTTAGTATTAAATCTGCAATAGAGATTAATTCTGAATTATTCAATTGATAAAATCATTTTTTGTTTTAGGTAAATGTTAAATCAAAATAATTATTTCTATTCCTATTATCCTTTTCTAGTTTTAGTTTGTTCCAGTTAGATTAAATTGTTAGAATGGTTAGATTCGGTGGATAAAATCGTTATCTTAAATTGTTAGAATCAGTGTAAGGGTTTTCTAATTGATTAGATTCAGATGTTGTTCGAAGTAGTTAGACTTAGTGTTCATCTGTTAAGTTTCATTAAAGAAATGTTAGGAATGTATGGAAAGATGGAATTGAAGTATGTTGAAAATATTTTCATGGAGATTAGTTTTTATGCTTTCTAGAATAATTCTCGTTTTCTTGCAATTCATTTCTACTCTTAAATTAGTGTTTAAATTCCAACAATTAAGTTATGGATTTCTTTTAAAGTAAAATAGAATTAATTTAAATTTTGTGTTTTAAATTAGGAATTAAAGTAATCATTAATTGTCTCCATGAATTGGTCTAAATCAAAGTCAATAAAGTCAGAATTAAGTCAATAGGATTTTAAATTAGAAGATAAGATAGATTTAAATCTTAGGAATCAGTCACTACAGTTTAGCTCCTGAAAGCTCCTGAAGAACTCCCGAGAGCTCCTAAAAGATCCTGAAGTAGGAAAAACAATACCTGAATTCATTGTTTAGAGTGCAAACCCTCCCAAAAAGAATCCATGACAACTATCCTTATCGCATATTGCTCTGAGACACACCCGGTTCAATAAATGAATTGATTAAATGATGCAAGTTGTGACATCAATGACCTTGCCCATCACTTTCATTTATTGTTTCAGTTAGATATACTTTGTTAATTGGATGGTTTGTGAGTAATTGGTCATATAGAATACAGATTCACCCCCCCTCTCAATATTCTAGGTGTTCAACACTTTAAGGAACCAATAAATGGTTTTGTTCGAGTAAGTCTTGTTGCTAGTTAGAATAGGTTAGGATAGGTTTCCTTCAAGTCAATAAGTGTTGATGCACGTAGTTAGTTTGTCTTTTCCTCCAAGTGTTGAAGCACAAATTGTTAGGTGTTTTGTTAGCTATTCCTGAGGTGTTATCACCTGTAGTCAAGTTTTCTCTTCAATTTGTTTTAGGTCTCTCTTGAATCCTATGCCCAATGGATATGCTAAGCCACTAATCTTTCAAGTTTTAGCAAGCAAAACTCTCTCAGAGGTCACCAATGATGTTAATACATTTTTATCTCTTGTTTGATTTTACCATCTTTAATGGTAAAATTTCATGCAATAGAAAAATATGCATGCAAAAAGAAAAAAATCATATGTTATTTTTCTTAGTTTGGGAGAAAGTCGCGTTTTGAACAGAGAGTTAGACCTTTTCAACTCCATGTTGCTTGAGTTTGAGAAAGTCTTGTTTTAGATGAAGTTAGGTCTACTTCTTAGGGTTTTGGTTATGTCTTTTCTTCCAAAACTATCTACATGCTACTATGGCATCCATGGCATTCATGGAAAAGCATTGAACCCTTCAAGGCTGTGGAAACAGTTAGAAAGGTGTTGAAGATTCATCAATGCTCTTCAATGCAGAATCTTGCACGTGGAAGATGAGAATACCAGGTTTTTTTTTCTTTTAAATCTCCATCACTAACTTGAGGAATGCTTGTATTCTTAATATTTTATGCTTTTGGTGATGTATTTTGTTGTATTCACCAGTAAGATGCATTCCTAGAAATGTGATAGCCACTAAATCATCTATAAGGGTCTTGTACATAAGCATAAGGCAACATACACGGTCTAAATGTGATTAATGGTTTCTTAATATTTCCAATCCCTTTGAGCTTCAAGAAATAATGGAAGTTTTGGAGAGACAAAGGGACGATAAAATGCCTTGTGTGAAAAAGTGGTTGCATAAGTCATTCATAGAGAAAATTTTCTTTTAGAGAGTCCATGCTTTCAGGTTGAAGAAAGGTTATGTACCAGTGTCGTTCTTTCTTTTTCTAAGGAGGAGACTACAAGCTCTAATGAACAAGGAGCTACAAAAGGATAAGGAGAATGTTGATCGAGAAGCTTTATTGAAGAGATTCGATAAGCTTGTTGTTAATGGCCTACTTTCATGTGCAAATTTTGGTATATGTATTGGGATGAAACTCAAGGGATTTTGCAAAGAATAAATGACATGGATGAGCTACATGCATTGAAGAAATCATGCATCTTTCATATTGCATGATAGTTAAAGGCAATCGAGAATAGAGGAAAGAGACTAATAGAGACTAAGAAAGGTACTGGTAAAGCAATTAATTGTTTGACACCTCCAAGGATGTTACTTGCTCTGATCATTGTATGGTTTCAACAAGAGCTTAATGAAGTAATAGAAATCTCAAGTGTTGACATTCCTAAAACTTGTAAAAGGGAAGTCAAGATGTTTGGGATATCATATGATGTTTCTAATGTTGAGGAAGTTAAAATGATAGTTGAGTTTGTTGTCAGTAAGCTTGGCTCTAAATAATGTTGGAACCAATTTTAGCATGTGGGCTTACATCTATTGAAGCCAAATAAGATTCATAGAGAGATGAGGATGGAAGGACAGTAGTCTTGACTCTTGACTTTTAAAAGCAAGGTTATAACCATGCAACGAGAGAAGGAGGTTAGTGTCATAAAAATTATGAAATGGTTTACAAAAAGAGGTAGGGAAACTTTGTCTTTTGGAAACACGGTCATATTGAGACTATGGCAAGGTACAGTGAACAATACCATCTTGATGGTTGAAGGAAAATTCTATGAGGAATAGTGAGCATTATGCTTCTTCAATACAAACAACGAGAAATCATTCATCAAGTTTAACTCACTTACTCTTTGTAGATCGAATACTTTAGTTCTTGATGATGCCATTGCAGTTGTGAATGCCAAGTCTTGGAATTTGATGCTCCTAAGAATTTATTTTCTAATGAGGATAGTGTATTCTTGTAGGGTTTGGTTTGCATTCCTTGTTTCTTGAAGAATATTATTGTAAATACCATCTACATAATGTTTTACAAAGAAGTCATGAACTTATGCAAGGAGAGCAGTAGTCTTGTTACTAGAGGACAACTATTGAAAGGTGCGATTTGAAGTTCATCCACATTGCAGGACAAGTAGAAAGGCATGTAGATTATTTGACATAATGCCTCAGGATTGTAATCATGCCTTGAGGGTTCATAAAGACATCAAACTATGTGTGAGAAGCATATGAAGACAGTCAAGGAGAACAATCATGATGACTGTTATAAATGCATAATAAAAGGGTGATTGTGAACCAAAAGGGAAAATCTGTTAAAAATAGTCATAGCATGCATGCACATGTGATAGCCTTGATTCAAGGAATAGGGAAATGAGATCAAGTTGATTGACATGATGATTGTTAGGAGATGCAATGAGTAGACTTTTAAAGAGGTTGTGACCTTGTCAATAGTTTGTGATCAGGATATAAGACAAAGATGATAGTCATGATATAATGAATTTAACACTTGATGGATGGTAGTGCCAAGGTATTCTCATATTCTTCATGAGGAACAAGGTTGATGGAAGCGTTCATGACCCAAAGATAATAGACACATGACAAGGTTATAATAGTGTTGAAAGGCAAGAAAATATATGGCATTCATGCCTTTGTGGTTTGTCATCAATGATTTACAATAGTGAATGTTATGAGTACTTTGAGGACAGTGATAGGACAAAGCTTTTTTTAAAACATTGAAGTCACCTTCAAATGGCAAAAGATAGTCACAGTCCTTGTGAAGATTCCAAGTGTTAAAGATTTGATATCAAAAAGTCATTTTAGTGAAGATAGAATTATAAGGACTAAGCATGAAATGGACAACACCATCACTTTGAATGGATGCAGTCACTGTCATCTTAAAGATCCATCAAAATACATTAATAATGTACAATCACAAAGGTCAAGGCTCTATAGAATGCATTGTAAGGACAACTTTTGTGAAGAGGGAAGTCTTTGATAATGATATGGACAGTCATCATGAGCTCTAGAAGAAAATCCTGAGAAAAGGTTTTCCTTACAAGGAACAATGATATAATGGTAAGGGAAACAATCTAGGTGAACATAGTGACCTTGGTAATCGAGCACATGGCAACCAATGACAAAGTTTGAAGAGGGTAGAGTTTATGATGTAAGAAGATATAAGGTTCAATGAGGGGGAAAATTGTAAACCACAATCTAGTGCTACGGTTGAGAGTTGTGAGAAGAAGAATATCCAAGCATGAAAGGCGCAAGTTAGTGAAAGGTAGAAGACACTATATTTGATCATGAGGCAAATAAGAACAATCATAAAATTGGAAGGCAGTGTTCTCATGAATGGACATGGATTATTAAAAGTTCTTCTTATTGAACTACAAAGAAGCATAAGTCATGAAATAAGGTCTCCATGAGGACCTTATTAATCAATTAAATGGAGTTTACAAAAATGATATGGACCATGCAATAGCAACATCGTGCAACTATTGAAGATGACAACTCTGCAAAACTAGAAGATGGAGCTTCCTCTACAAGGATGATCATAGAGGACAATAAGTTAATGATTATAAAGTTCATGACAATCATATGAATATCATGACTTGGAGTACAATATATGAAGAATGTAAAGTATGAATGTGACAATGAGTTGCATATAGTAGAGATTGATTGCAGAATCATAGTGACCTAAAGGGAATAGTCACAATCACTCCAAGAAGATAGTGGTAGGGTTTTTGAAAGGATAGGCAATAAGTCAAAGGGAAGTGCTACAAAGGATAATAGAACGGATGAAAAGGGCAGTATTTTCAAAGATGAGGATGGGTAGTGCCATCTTAGAAAGCATTACAGTCACCCTGGGACACTTTATGCTAATGATTCCAATGCAAGCTTCTATGGAAGATACATTGACGGTTTGTAGAATACACTAAACTAGTAGCAATCTCAAAGGATGGTATATGGTCAATCAAGTAGATTATAGTGACAGTCATCACTAGGATTGGTTGTTTAGTCATGGTCTATAATGCATGATATCCAATTGGTAACCTCATGAAGACAGAGATGAAGTGACTTTTATAGCTATAAGGGTGTATGGTCATGGATTGTTATTTGTATCTTGAAAGTTTAAAAGTTTAAGAAGCCATAAATCCTTGCACATATTGGACCCCTCAATAGGCAAGAGGTGGGGCAACTTTGTCTTTTGAAAGCACAGTCATATCTTGACTATTGAAGGCAAAGTCTATGAGAAATAAGGGCTAAGGACATCTACATTAAGGGATAGGACAAGTAATTCAAAGGACAATCATGTGCGGATCTAAGTCAATGAATGATGAGTGAATACAAAGTAGCAATAAAGGAACATAAGCTATAAAGGAGACAGTCACCATATATTCCTAGTGGGCAACAAGTATGTCATGAAAATGATGGTCCATGAAGCACTTGAACAGAGTGTCTTAATAGTGCAAGTAGTTTAGGATAGTTCAATGACCTTGAGGATTGTTAAGTGTTGATGGTACTCATAGATAGTGATAAAGATTGGCAAGAAAATGGCAGACATCTTCTGACAATAGTAAGAACATAAGGGAAGAGTGACAGAGGCGATCATAAAGGAAGTTTTAGGATATAAAAGATGTGTCACAACTCAACACCAGAATCATTCCCAGAACCTTTTCCACATGCCCTATGAACTTGGAAACAAGGTTAATGCAATTTAAAGAAAGTAATGAGCAGTTGTGGATAGTTGTAGGCATCTAGTAGGAGGTTGAATGAGTTGTCCAACAAGTTGAGGGACTATAGGGGCAATTTTTGGCTCAATTTGAGCCTTTTGAAGGCATCTAGGAGCTATTTAAGGAACCTTGATGGTGGATAAGGTCAAGGAAGGACTTTTTCATCATCCAAACATCTTTTTGGAGCACTTTTAGGGGCCACAAAGTAGAAGAAATAGTTTTGGACGACCAAAGAGATTGGACCTAGCCAACTAAAGCAACACATTTTCCTAATTTGTAGTAGTTGTTGAACAACATAAAAGGGTAAGCCTAAGGGCAGTTTTGAGTTAGTTATTCCTCTCTATTTTTTATATTGTAACTTATTTTGAGAGTTCTTTCAAGCTGGAGCAGTATTGTAACTCCACTTTCAAACTTGTACATAGCTATGTAACTTCTTTTGATCAATAAAAGACAAGTATTTTGCCTTCTCCAATCCACTTTTTGTGTGCAAATATGAATGACAGATGTATTTTTATGTGATTTGATATGAATCCTCAATGATGTATGTCTCATTCCTTAAACACCTTTTTGTAGAGATATGCAAGTCATAGGTTATGATAATAGTTTTTTAAAAACTTCTAATTGTGAAGATAGCTATTTTTTCCTTTTAGAGTTGAAAAGAGACCTCATCTTTCCTATGAAATATTGATGTGTAAATATGTAGAAATCTAAGTTGTGAATGAAACAAATTATTCATTTGGTCATATTGTGAGTCCAAACAGTAGTGTGGGTTTGGAAGAATCATTTGGTGCATCACTTAATTAGAGTTTAGGTTTCATTTCATGCTTTCCTTCTCTCTTTTCTCAGCAAGTAGCAATAGGTAGCTTAAATTAGGTGAAGTCCCAAGGGAACCATCCTTCTCTAGAGGTTGATCCCACCATTTGAACCCACACTCAGGGATACCATCCCATGTTTCATGAGGTGGATGATTGATTTAATCAACTCAACCAAGGGTGCATACTTTTGTGACAACAATAATATATTATTGTTCATAACGAGTTGTATAAAGAGTGTAATTATGCATGGAAGGTTGTGGTTTTTTTGTAAATTTTTAGAACAAAATATAAAAGAGGAGATATGTTATTTGTAATAAGATTGCATGTAGAAATTAATATTTCAAACCACTGTCGTAAAAATGAGAACAAGAGAGCATAATTGTTTAGATATATATTTTTGTTTAATAAATGTTTCAAGTTGTTCAACTTTATATTTTGGTAATAGTTACAAATAGTATTGGCAACAAGATAATTTCATAATTTTCTTAGAAAAAATCGAATACAATTTATTTATTTTTGAGAAGAAAGGTTTACATGAATGTTTTTGATAGTAGAAAATAGTATTTGCAACTTTCAAAGTAAAAATGTATTTTTTTACATGTATGTATTTTGATAGTAGAAAATAGTATCTGCAACTTTCAAAGAAAAATTGTGATTTTTTTACATCTATGCTTTACATACTATTATTTTTTACAAACTATCACCAACATAAAATTTACTTATCAAACCTAACAAAACCTTGCTTTCAGATGAATAATTGAATATCTCGATTTTGATGACTGTGCACTTTATTCTTTTTTCATCATTATAAGTTTCTTCTTTCAAATTTAGTAGGAAGACATATTTCTTGAAGAATGTTTTCGTATCATGTTTGTACACTTCATTTCATCTTCTTCTTCATGCTTCCATATGTTTAATTCATTTGTTGTAATATCGATAATTTCTTCTACTAATTTTTTAAAAGAAGTAACCCAAGTCGAACCTGTATGGTCTTTTAATTTGTATTGCAATAGATATCTATAATCGCAATCTGGAAAAGCATTTTCACATCTTTGACAATACCAATTACCATTTTTTGTCTTGTTGACCTTTTTCTTGCATTTCTTATTGTCAATTTCCAAGGGGCAAGCCATGTAGCATAAATTGTCAAGCTTTATGAAAGACAATGTCACTTTTACCAAAATCCATTATCCTTTGTTAGATATACCATCTCTATGGGTACATATTTCAGTCATAATTTTCAACATTCGAGCTTGTCTAAAAGATGAGTTGTTCTTTGTAATAGATTGAGAAGTGAGATTATTTCCTTTGTCATCAAACTAGGATCTCAATTGTTCAAACTTTGGAAGATGCAGATTTATTAGCAGTTTGGTTGTGGGGATTGTGCCTACAAATTTCCCACCATAATCACTAATTTGTGTAGCCTTTGTGAGAAGAATTGGAAAAGTCCCTACACTACATAGTTCTTAAATTTTGTGGCCTTTGTTGTTGCAGAAATCACTCCACATTATCAAGTCAATTATGGAAGCTGAAATATCCTTAATTTGAAGAGTTTGTTTTTGAACTTGTGTAGCATTCTTTCTGAGGATTGTATTAGATTGACTGATTGATAGAACAATACCAATGATATCAACAATGAAATTATTTTTCATGTCCTTAATTTTACTGATTGGTTTGAAATTGAAGTGAAGCTTTGGGATCAATGTATCCTCATCCAAACACAACTCAACTGTGGAATTACTTTCTAAGAAAATCTCCCAATCATTATTTAAATTGATGATTTTTTTTGCAAGTTTGAGGATCCCATTGGAAATTGTGAACACTTTCTTAGTCTCTATACGATAATAAAAAATTCTCTATACGATAATAAAAAAGTTTTGTAGTAGAATTAAAACATGTTGCTCTCATTCCATCACCATCAGAGTCAAGAAGGTTGAAACTAAAAAAATTTCGATCTCCATTTGCATTCTTGAAATGACGAAGTTGTCATTTTGTCGTCACTCTAACCTTTATTTTCCATCATTTTTGGTAAGAATTCAATGCTCTTATAGGAATGAGTCTTGTTGAATCTTCATTTCTTACAACATGTTGGTGATGACATATTATTTGGAAGATTCATCCATACTTTATAATAATGTAGAAAGAATAGTCATCAAAATAGCATTTTTCAAATATAACTAATTTTTAAACAATGCATGTTCTTTTCCTTAGTAAATACATCAAAGCATTACATTTGGCACATTTCATGTTCCTTGTTAGATTAGTTGATGAATATTATTTGATATTTTCTAACAATTTACAATATGACACTTAATCTTCTACTATATTCAAACAAACATAAATTTAAATTTGAATGATGAAAATTACAATTAAACACGATGAACGTTGTCGTACGATTGTTCTATGGTTCTATATAATGGAAGAAAACATTATATAATGAGAGGACTAATCATATACAACACATTTTTTAACTGATGGTTCAAATGAATTAGTTGTTGGGCAAAATTTTCTAACTTTAGAAAGAAAATATGTTTCTTCAACTTAGTCCTGTAAAAACAAAATTTGAAATAGAAAATTAAGATTTTTAGTTGATATTTATATTTGTAATTCCTTATTCTTTTGATTAAGAAACACATGCAATGATTATATGGTTATTTTCTTTTATTATAAATGTATCTAGATGACTTCCAATTTGTATATCAAACATATGATATAGATGATAAATACAAATATATTGTGATTTTTGTTTTCTTATTTGAATTGGTTGGTACAAGTATTTACATTTAATTTAAAATTAGTAACAAATTAAAAAAAAAAAGTTCAACTATTTATATAGTTTATAATCCATTTACATGGAAGATATATGAACAAAGTTTTTTATAGAAATATACATCAAATTCTTCATCAAAATACTGTTAATATGAGTTATTCAATGCTAACACAACACTATATAATATCATTGTTTTTGTACACTAATTATCATTTAAAAACAACATAAATTCTTCTATTATTTGTTTGGAAGATTGTTCATACTGTTCCTCATAAAATATTTCTTTTAGAAATGAGCAAAAGCTTGCAAATTTTCTACACGTTTTGTGAAATTTGTCTCTCATGTCTTGTATTTGAACAATCTCATTTTCTTCAACTATGACCACAAGTAAGGCATCATCTTCTATTTCTTGAATAATCTTTTCTGAGTGATTTGCAATTGATTTGGCAAGTTTCTCTATAGGGGTTTCAACATATGTATTTGAATCAATAGATTCGTCAGTTGTTAATGTATTTGTTATAGAGTTGTCTAGTGTATTTGATTTATTCATTGTTTCCATGATCTAGAAAGCGAATCACAATAATCAATATTTCAAAAAAATTAAATATACACTTGTCATAAGCATGAAATAGTGTGTTGATATAGCTATCATATTAGAATTTTCCAATTTCAATTTACGTCAATTTAATGCATAGATCTAAGATAAATAAAATATGGTAAGAGATAATTTGTATTTATTCATATTTATAAAGAATTGATATGTATCAAATACTTCAAATACAATCATAGTGTTTTGTACATGGTAAAAATAGAAATCAATAAAGTTACTTATCTCACATGAAATAGCAATCATCCACATAGAATTTTAATTCTTGCATTTTAGAAGCTAGAAAACCTATATATATTAAAAATAAGCACAATGATGTAGACAAGGTTCTATTGAATGTCTTCAACATTTGTAAGACCCCGTCCCACAACCTAGAGGATGATGCACACTGCAGAAGCACAACTATTTTTTTTTCCTTAAAAATTATAACAAGACGAGTAAATTATCCTACTCTAACCACATACATCCTCTAGGCTATGCAACACGTCTACATGTGAACACAATTACTTATAAAATTAAAAACAACCATAGCATAAGAATATTAAACTCAAGATACAACTTACAACAAAGCAATAAACCATTGCAAGATAAATCTAACACATAGAAATGTATTGAACATATTTCCACAGATACAACACCACATAACATCCAATACACCATTAAATCCAATAATGAATAGATCATAAATATTATTACAATTACATCACAAAGGTTCACCTCGATACAAATGAGGTACTACAATTATACATAATGATCCACAATTACAATGAAGAAAGAGAAGAACAACTCCAGATAACCACACGAGCCTAGAATACCCCCCATGTCAAGTATTTGACTTGTTATTTTCCTCAGTGGGAGCCTACCGATACTTGAGACTTTGATAGTTACTTACTTATTGGCTACTCAGGATTGATAGTTTAGACCGCTTGATGATTATGCTACTTTATTTGATGACATGGATATTATGATATGACATTATAGTTTGGTGATGTTTAATTTGATTTCAGTAGTATATTGTGATGCAGTGGGTTAGTAATCATTTTATGATGATATGATGTGATCAGTTTAGTTTAGCAATGTTACTTTATACTTAATGTTGTAAATGCTATTATAGTTTTGGTGAGGGGACAGTGTAGCACCACTCGTTTGCAAGTGCCCTACTACGCTGCAATTCCTTCTCATGATGTGATGTTTTTGATTATATATGTATACATGTTGTACACAACCTTGTTTGTATGTAGGAATTGCAGGAACAGATTCTCGATTCCACCTGCTTCGACAGGACAAGGCGAGCATCAAATTAACCCAACAGGCATGAAGTTGAAACAGATATGACAAGGAAGTAACCCCGTCCCAAGTTTGGCAACCTGTTTTATGTTTAGTGGTATTGTGTGTGTCTCTTTGACCTTTGTCATTTCTTCATTTTTTACATACAGTGGTTTGTGTGAAAGTAATTACAAGTTATTTGTTTTAATGCTGGTGTGGTTGTATTGAGGTAATTTAAATAACTAAAATGATTATAATAAATGTTATAATAGTTATTTGAATAGTTTTTATATTAAAATATAAAAGTCCAATTAAAGTTACGTAATTTATTAAGGGGATAAATAAATTGAAAAGTGTAAATTAAATTCATTTAAAATTAAGTATTTAGATAATTTAATGTAAATAGCATGTTGAGGATAATTAATAGAATAAAATAATTAAATAAGTTAAATTGTGTGAATTGCAAGTATAAATTTGCAAAAATCAAAATTAAAACAAAAAGTGTTGTTTGAATAGAAAAAAAATCAAGAAAAGAAGAAAAGGACCAATGAATGTGGAGATTTTAGTTGAAAGGCTAGTGATGAAATAGAAAGCTTCTTTTAATTCAAATTTTTGGAGTTTTCAAAAAAGAAGAAGATATCTTTTTATTTAATAGAAAAATTGAGAGGTTTTCATTCATGGGAAAATTGACAAAAGGTTCAAAAAAATATTGAGTTCTAGAAATTGGATCCTCTCTTGTTTTCTCTGTATAATTTATTTCCTTTTCATTGTTCTGGAAGAGAGGCTCTTCTAAATTAAAATTTTAGATTAGAGAATTTATCAAGGAAACTAGTGGAGAAGTTCTAAAGAAAGAAAGGGGAGCTCTTCGAAAAGGCTATTTGGGATCAAGAAAAGCTTCATCACTTCCTCAGCAAGTGTAAGACTTCACGTTCCATTCTATTTGTTTTATCTTTCTGAAGCTGTAAAAATAAATATGTTTCTTTGTAAAAGAAAAAACCTTTTTGAGATTTGAAATTTATTGGGTAGCCAACCAAGGAAAGGAAAATCATTGTTGAATCTTGAAACGAACCGGAACTTATAATTATAAGTTAAGGGAAAATTATCATTTCCTAAAATGAAATGACTTATGTGTTTATATATTTATATATATATAGTAAAAATATATATACACCCTATATATATACACATTCGATATACATATTTGTATATATATATTATATATATATGTAAAGCTATTTCCACTTTGTACTATGTCCCCGATGATTAATAATACACACGCACATATATATATAAATACACATAGTTGTGTATATTTATATACAAATATATATATATATATATATATATATATATATATATATATATAATTTAGGAATTGATTTTGACTAAGTCCGTAGTACTCTGACGCGGCTGCATTTTTTTTGTTGTTTGTTGGGTGGGGCTCAGCCTTGGCTGTACCCCTGCCCATCCATTTGGTGGTTGGCTGTGCGACAGTCAAGAGACTACCACAACAGTCCTTTGGACTGTTGTACGCAGCAGTCCCTTGGACTGCGCACGGCCGCAACCTTTTAGTGGTTGCGATTTCTTTAAATGATTTTATTTTTATTTTTTATTTATATATATATGTATATGTCCTGCCTATGATTAAGTTTTCTTTTCCAGATTTATGACTGGATAAAATATTAAAAAACTAGAATGTGTATTTATATATATGTTTTATTTATATATATACATATATAATTATATTATGTATATATATAAATAAGATATAAATATATAGATATAAAGTTATCTTTTATGAAGTTATTATTATTATTGGAAATTATTCTTGAAAATTGGCAAAATCATTATGTGTTATTTCAAAATTATTTCATCGAGAATGGATTTTGGTTATATTGTTTAATTGCGAGTGGAATAAAACAAATTATGGTATTTTGAGTTGTTATGTAATATCCATGTGTGGATACTGTCATGTTAACTTGCATTGTGGAATCTGGTAAAATTGAATTGGTTATTTTTCTTTATTGTTATATTATTGTTTTAGCTTTACCGATGTGGGAACCCAGTTTGTTTAGGAACTCGTTTAAGGTTGTTCAGAACTTTAGGCTTCCAGAGGCTTGAGCTTATTTTTTAGTCGATGTATCTCTCTTTTTGGAACTTTGATGTGGCAAGTTATTGAGTATCTTTATTTTGTAAGGGTTGTACAGGATTTTGTAGAGACTTTGATTGTGTGCTTTTTAGCGAGATGGTTAATGCCTCGCATGTCATCTGTTGAGATGTAATGCTTTGTTCTTTATGGTACAACCCTTGCTTTTGATTATGTTTTGGGGTCACCTGGGAGAGTGGCTCTTCGTGGGGGTCGACGCCTCAAAAGGAGGAAGGGCTCATGATAACCCACATAAGAGTTAGATTAACAAGTGAAAACCTAATAATAGAACTTAGGGGGATGGGTAGTAACAAAATATTAAGATAATCTTGGATACCTTGTCTATCCATTAGTGCTATCACAAACTAATGGTAGATTAAGAAGGTCATGGTTGGCAAAGTCGTTACCTCGTCCTCAGGAGAGGTTAATGGCTCTGCATGAGTCACCCTATGGGGCCAACGCCTCAAGTAGGAGGAAGGGCCAGGATAACCATAGATGGGGGTCGGCGCCTCATGTTGGAGGAAGGGCCAGGATAACCCATGTAGGCTATGCGAAGACACTCTCCACCAGTTTCCCTTATGCTTTGTTTTCTTGGTTGCCTCTGGAAGTGTGTTATGATTGTTGTCTTGGATTTACTTTGGAAGTGGTTAATGGTTGTTGCCTTTGGTTTATTTATGATGTGTTTTATGGTTTTGTTTTTATTATGATTGAATGTTGGTTGTTGTCGTTTATGATCTATGTAATCTTTTTTTGTTGCTATTGGAGTTATTGCTACTATGATATTCTTTATTGGAGTTAGTCTTGTGGCATTCTTGGGGGGTTTTTCTAAAACCCACGTGGTCGGGTGGAACGTGCTCCACACCCGTTGGGTTCCCCATCAATGCTCATTCTTCATAGTATCCTGTAGATGGAGCTTGTACCAAATATTCATCTTGAATTTCAGACATTCTTTGTATTATGTATTTATCCCACATGTATGGGAGGTTTTATTGTATCTCATGTATTGTGAACATGTAATGTATTAAAAGATGATGTATTGTAAATGAACCCTTGTAACCATTCATGATTTATGAGATTTATTATGGTTTGTATCATGTGATGTATTTATACTTATGCTTATAGATATATTGATGTTATCTTTTGTAAATGGTTATTTTAATGTCTATGATGGATGTAAAGATTAGTTAAGTTATTTAGCTTTATCTATAATCTTTCATTATGAGTTGGTTTTATGCGATGTGACCTCGCGTGCCCCAAAGGACTTGATGTTATGGTGTTATTGTGTAATGTAATTATGTTTAATGGTTCCTTATATGTTTACTTTGTATTATTAAAAAAAAAAATGTGTGCATTGTTTTTTCCTTTGGGGTTTGCATGATGGGCGTTACAACTTGGTATCAGAGCCAAGGTTTGAAAATGTTGGGGTCTCTGGGTAGTTATGTCCATTAGGAAACCTTTGCATTTGACTCTTGAGCTCACTTGTACCTTTATCTTGTTGCACAAAAATATGCCTCGAGGTAGAGGACGTGGCCAAGGAAGAGGCTATGGTGCTAGTCGTAGAGCAAACCGGAAAAGTCCATCAGCTCCTAGTTCCCATGATTCAGAGCATGAGGAATGACAGAGTCCTCAAAACAATTCGTCAGTTGGTGGTCAGAACCCAGAACAACCTGGTTTAGATGGACAGTTGCAACACCTTTTGGGGGAGATTCTTGATCGGTTGGGACCTAGGCTAGAGGAGGAGCAGCGGGTCGAGAGAGAAAGGGAAAGGTCGTCGAGGTAGAGGGAAACAACGACAGATCAGGATGTTTTGCTAGCTGGTCATACGAGAGACTTGATGAGAGCACACCCGCCTACATTTGATGGTTCTGGAGGAGGTCTAGAAGCAGAAACATGGCTAATTGATTTGGATCGATGCTTCGCAATGCACCCCTATGGTAGCAATACCAAAGCTCGATGCGCAATCATGCATCTGCAACGCTTCACATCCACTTGGTGGCGGCTGGAAGAACAAAAGTTACATTTGGATATCAGTATGGTCACATGGGAGTTATTTCTAGACAGGTTCAGGGTTCGCTTCCTTTTAGATAATTGGAGGCAACGCAAGGCAGATGAGTTTCATGACCTTAAGCAAATGTCGATGTTTGTTGAACAATATGAGCGATGATTTTATGAGTTGAAGCAACATGCAAGGATTAGTCACGATGAAGGGATGTTAGTGCAACATTTTGTTCGGGGCTTAAATTCCTGAATTAGTGGTGGTGTGCGAGTCTTTGAACTAAAGATGATGGAAATTGTGGTTGAAAAGGCTCGTTTGGTAGAAGAGAATTTGGCCATGGCCTTGGGTGGTCACATTGGAGTGCAGATTGGCAGTGTGCCTACACTTAGTTTTAGCACTCACGGAGGTCAGACACATGTTGCAGGATCTTCTAGGAACCAGTATGCACCCTCTAAAGGGGGTCAGCAGCAACACCAACATTTGCAACCAAAGCATAAAAACTCTCCATCTCAGCAGGGTGGCAACTCTTAGTTTCATAGGGATCGAAACCAAAACTGAGCTCGTCAGGAGCATTTTGAGCAGCCTGCACCTAGTTTTCAGTCAACGCTGAGTCGAGGAAGCTTTTAGCAGTCAGATGCTCCATCAGGGGGTAGAGGATTTGGTAGAGGTACTAGTTTCTACTCATGTGGATAGCAAGGACATATCGCTAGATTGTGTCCACAAAAGAGCACCTCAAGATTTAATCAGAGACTAGCTAGGTCGGAGCCGACATTGGGCAATGCGGGGAGAGCTCATCATGTCTTTGCGACAATGGATAATTGACAGGCAGACCACCAGAGCACCATCGTTGAGAAATCACGTGTGTTGAATAACACTAGCATTTCTATACTCTTTGATTCTGGTGCATTGGATTCTTTTATATCTCCTTCAATAGTTGAGAGATGTAGACTGGTGGCAACTAGTCAAGGCGTAAAATGGCAGGTTGGATTGGCCTCATGGTCAAAGGTTGTTGTAGAGAATCTTGTATAGGGTTGTAGTTTGGATATAGGGGTATTGACAACTAAAGTGGACCTTTGAATCCTACCACTTGGCTCATATGATGTCATCTTGGGTATGGATTGGTTGAGTGCACATCGTGCCATGATAGACTGTCATCGTAAAGCAGTGTGGTGCATTGATGATTCCGGAAAGGAGGTGGAGATTGTGGGCATTCAAAGGCCCATTTCATTGCGAACGATCTCTACCATGCAGCTAAAAAGGTTTTTCCGACAAGGTTGTCAGCTTTTTGTCGTGTCAGTGAGTGACCTTGAGTCAGAGGATAGTCGAGGGGTGTCATTGGATGATTACCCTCTCCTTGCAGAATTTTTAGATGTTTTTTCGGGTGAGATACTTGGTATGCCACCAAAACGGGATATAGATTTCAGGATTGATTTGATACTTGGAGCTGAGCCGATATCTTGAGCTCCATATCAAATGACAATGTGGGAACTTCAAGAACTCTGTCTGCAATTAGAGGAGTTGTTGGCTAAGGGGTTTATCCGCCCAAGTGTTTCCCTTTGGGGAGCACCTGTGATATTCATAAAGAAGAAGGATGGTTCTCTCCACTTGTCTATTGATTATAGGAAGTTGAACAAAGTAACGGTGAAGAATCGATATCCCTTGCCAAGAATTGATGATCTTTTCGATCAGATAAAAGGGGCGAAGGTATTTTCTAAAATTGAACTCAAATCGGGGTATCATCAGTTGCAGATTGTGGATGCAGATATTCATAAAACAACATTTTGCACTCGATACGGACATTACAAGTTCATTGTGATGTCGTTTGGGTTAACAAATGCACCTTCAATATTCATGAGCTTAATGAATGGAGTGTTCTGAACATACTTGGATAGATTCATCCTTGTGTTTCTCGACAATATTTTGATTTATTCCAAGTCTATGGAAGAACATGAGGAACATCTAAAATAGGTGTTGCAATGCTTAAGGGACAATCAGTTGTTTTCCAACCTAGCAAAGTGTGACTTCTATAAGACTGAAGTTCAATATTTGGGCCATGTGATTTCTAGCGAGGGAATTTCAGTTGATCCTGCAAAGATTCAGGCCATTGTAGATTGGCCTGCACCCACAAATGTCTCAGAAATTCACAGTTTCATGGGACTAGCAGGCTATTATCGGCGGTTCGTCCAAGGCTTTTCAAGGATTGCACATCCTATCACCTCTCTCCAGAGGAAGGGAAAGAAATTTCTTTGGTCCGATCAATGTCAGTTAGCATTCCAAAATCTTAAGGAAAAACTGACTAGTGCACCAATCTTAGCAGTACTGGATCCGACAGGAGACTTTGTTGTTTGTATAGATGCTTCTTTGGAAGGCTTAGGGGTTGTTTTGATGCAAGAAGGGTGAGTGATTGCATATGAATCACAAAAACTTAAGGATCATGAACTAAACTACCCCACACATGACCTTGAGTTGGCCGCAGCTGTTCATGCTTTGGTAAGATGGAGGCACTTCATTTTAGGGCATTGGTTCGAGTTGCATACAGATCATCGTAGTCTACAATACATCTTCATGTAGCCGAACCTGAATGCAAGACAGAGAAGGTGGATGGAATTTTTGTGCGAATATGATTTTGAAGTAAAGTATATCCAGAGCAAAGAGAATGTGGTGGCAGATGCGTTGAGTCGACACAGACATAATATTTTTGTTGTGGCTCTTGAGGTTGATTTGAGGATTCAGATCCTCGCATTTCTTCCTTCAGACAATTGGTATCAAGCAGTGAAATCTGAGATTGAGTTGGGCAGAGCTGTGGAAGGAAAATTTTCTAGATACTCGTTGGATTTTGATGGTGTTTTGCGCTATGCAGGTCGAATGTATGTACCTCCTATAGAGGGTCTTCTCACCCTAATATTGACTGAGGCCCATCGAGCACCTTATTCGACGTACCCCGGAGTTAAGAAAATGTATGCAGATCTTCAATTGTTATATTTTTGGGCAGGATTGAAGCGTGATATCGCTGATTTTGTAGCTAGATGTCTTGAATGTCAGAGGGTTAAGGCTGAGCATCATCATCCGGCAGGTTTGTTGCAGCCTCATCTTGTTCCAGAATGGAAGTGGGATATTATCTCTATGGATTTCATTGTCGGCTTTCCTATGTCTTCCAGGCAGCACGGCGCTATCATGGTCACTGTTGACAGGTTGACCAAGGTAGCCCATTTCTCTCCTATCTTATCTTCCTATACTACTTCTTTGGTAGCCAACGTGTTCATGGAGGACATTGTTCTTTTGCATGGGATACTACGAAGAATCATTTCTAACAGAGATCCGGTATTCACATCTGCACTATGGACATCTTTGTAGCGATCCTTAGGGACTCAATTGAACTTTAGTTTTGCCAAACATCTTGAGACAGATGGTCAGAATGAGAGAGTAAATCAAGTGCTTGAGGATATGCTCCACCTGTATGTCATGGACTAACAATCACGTTGGGAAGATTATCTACACTTGGTCAAGTTTGCCTATAACAATGGTTACCATAGTTCGATCGGTATGGCTCCTTTTCAGGCGTTATACGGTCGTCCTTGTCGTACCCCTTTGAGCTAGGATCGATTGGAGGACAGGGTTCTTCTTGGACCCGAAATGCTTTGAGATATGGAGCAACAAGTATCTCGCATCCAAGAGCATCTTGTAGCAACTCAAGATAGGCAGAAAAAGTATGTTGATGCACACAAAGTTGATCAACAGTTTGCAGTTGGTGATCGAGTGTTTCTTCGAGTGTGTCCATGGAAGATCCCTATTCATTATGGAAACGGTTCTAAGCTTGCGCCCCACTTTGTAGGGTCATTTGAGGTGTTAGAAAGAATTGGTCATGTTGCCTACCGCCTGGCCTTGCCACCCAGTTTGTCGTGGATTCACGATGTTTTTCATGTTTCAGTCCTTAGGCCATATTTTCATGATGTTACTCATGTACTTGATTGGAATGCTCTCCAGGTCGAGGACGGGAAGCTGGCTCTTGAGCCCGTGGCCATGCTGCAACATAGGAGACTCGCCCTCAGAGGTAGGGGTATTGAGCAGGTGCGGGTCCAGTGGGACCCCAATGATGAGACTTCAACAACATGGGAGGATGCCTCCCATATTAGGGAATCCTATCCTTACCTGTTTACTGGCTTCCAGGAGTAAGCCAAATTCATGGGGTGAAGGATGCAATACCCCTCATGTTGCTATTTGGACTTGTTATTTTCTGTGGCTTTGCTTGATACTTTGAGACTTTGATAGTTACTATTTATTGGTTGGATTGGTGGATTGGATAGTTTAGACTGCTTGATGACTATGCTACTTTATTTGATGACACGGATATTATGATATGACATTATGGTTTGGTGATGTTTAATTTGATTTCAGTAGTATATTGTGATGCAGTGGATTAGTAATCATTTGATGATGATATGATGTGATCAGTTTAGTTTAGCAATGTTACTTTATACTTAATGTTGTAATTGTTATTATAGTTTTGGTGAGGGGACAGTGTAGCACCACTCGTGTGTGAGTGCCCTGCTACGCTGCAATTCCTTCTCATGATGTGATGCTTTTGATTATATATATACATGTTGTACACAACCTTGTTTATATGCAGGAATTGCAGGAACAGAGTCTCGATTCCACCTACTTCGGCAGGACAGAGCGAGCATCAAATTAACCCAACGGGCATGAAGTTGAAATAGATATGACAAGGAAGTAACCTCGTCCCAAGTTTGGCAACCTGTTTTATGTTTAGTGGTATTGTGCGTCTTTGACCTTTGTCATTTTTGCATTTTATGATAGTGGTTTGTGTGAAAGTAATTATGTTATTTGTTTTACGTTGGTGTGGTTGTATGAGGTAATTTAAATAACTAAATGATTATAATAAATGTTATAATAGTTATTGGAATAGTTTATATTAAAATATAAAAAGTCCTAAATTAAAAGCCATGTAATTTATTAAGGATAAATAAATTGAAAGGTGTAAATTAAATTTATTTAGATAATTTAATGAAAATAGCACGTCGAGGATAATTAATGGAATAAAATAATTAAATAAGTTAAATTGTGTGAATTGCAAGTATAATTTGCAAAATCAAAATTAAAACAAAAAGTGTTGTTTGAATAGAAAAAAAATCAAGAAAAGAAAGAAAAGAAGAAAAGGACCAATGAATGTGGAGATTTTGGCTGAAAGGCTGGTGTTGAAATAGAAAGCTTCTTTTAATTCTGATTTTTGGAGTTTTCGAAAAAGAAGAAAATATCTTTTTATTTAATAGCAAAATTGAGAGGTTTTCATTCACGGGGAAAATTGACAGAAGCTTCAAAAATATTGAGTTCTGGAAATTGGATCCTCTCTTGTTTTCTCTATATAATTTATTTCTTTGTTCTGGAAGAGAGGCTCTTCGGAATTAAAACTTTAGAT
Organism: Sequoia sempervirens; assembly: GCA_007258455.2. Classification (NCBI taxonomy): domain Eukaryota; kingdom Viridiplantae; phylum Streptophyta; class Pinopsida; order Cupressales; family Cupressaceae; genus Sequoia; species Sequoia sempervirens. The sequence continues at coordinate 151,410 of VDFB02324389.1, read as the reverse complement.
TAGAGAATTTATCAAGGAAACTGGTGGACAAGTTCTGAAGAAAGAAAGGGGAGCTTTGAAAAGGCTATTTGGGATCAAGAAAAGCTTCATCAATTCCTCAATAAGCGTAGGACTTCAGGTTCCATTCTATTTCTTTTATTTTTCCGAGGCTGTAAAAATAAATATGTTTCTCTATAAAAGAAAAACCTTTTTGAGATTTGAAATTTATTGGGTAGCCAACCAAGGAAAGAAATTTATTGTTGAATCTCTGAAATTGTTCTAAACTTTTATAATTATGTTATGGGAAAATTATTGCCTCTCTAAAATGAATGGATTTATGTGTTTATATATTTATATATAAAATATATATATATATATATACACTTATATATATACAAAGATTCATGGATATACATATTTGTATTTATTATATATATATGTAAAAACAAGCATGATTTCCAATTTCCTCTGTACTGTGTCCCTGATGATATACACACACATATATATATATATATACACACAATATAGTTGTATATTATTATAGTATATATATATATATATATATATATATATATATATATATATATATATATATATATATATATATATATATATATATATATATTTTTTATTTAGGAATTGATTTTGACTGAGGCCGTAGTACTCTGACGCGGCTGCATTTTTTTTGTTGTTTGTTGGGTGGGGCTCAGCCTTGGCCGTACCCCTGCCCAGCCATTTGGTGGTTGGTTGCGCGACAGTCAAGAGACTGCCACAACAGTCCTTTGGACTGCACGCGGCCGCGGCGTTTTAGTGGCTGCGATTTCTTTAAATGATATTTTTATTATTATTTATATATATATATGTATATGTCTTGGCTATGATTAAGTTTTCTTTTCTAGATTTATGACTAGATAAAATATTAAAAAACCAGAATGTCTATTTATATATATGTTTTATTTATATATATACATATATAATTATATTATGTATATATAAAAATAAGATATAAATATATAGATATAAAGTTATCTTTTATGAAGTTATTATTATTATTGGAAATTGTTCTTGGAAATTGGCAAAATCATTATGTGTTATTTCAAAATTATTTCATCGAAAATGGATTTTGGTTATATTGTTTAATTGCGAGTGGAATAAAACAAATTGTGGTATTTTGAGTTGTTTTGTAATATCCATGTGTGGATACTGTCATGTTAACTTGCATTGTGGAATCTGGTAAAATTGATTTGGTTATTTTTCTTTATTGTTATATTATTGTTTTAGCTTTACCAATGTGGGAACCCAGTTTGTTTAGGAACCTGTTTAAGGTTGTTGGGAACTTTAGGCTTCCAGAGGCTTGAGCTTATTCTTTAGTCGACGTATCTCTCTTTTTGGAACTTTGATGTGGCAAGTTATTGAGTATCTTTACTTTGTAAGGGTTGTACAAGATTTTGTAGAGACGCTGATTGTGTGCTTTTTAGCAAGATGGGTAATGCCTCGCATGTCATCTGTTGAGATGTAATGCTCTGTTCTTTATGGTACAACCCTTGCTTTTGATTATGTTTTGGGGTCTCCTGGGAGAGTGGCTCTTCATGGGGGTCGATGCCTCAAAAGGAGGAAGGGCTCATGATAACCCACGTAAGAGTTAGATTAACAAGTGAAAACCTAATAATAGAACTTAGGGAGATGGGTAGTAACAAAATATTAAGATAATATTGGATACCTCGTCTATCCATTAGGGCTATCACAGACTAATGGTAGACTGAGAAGGTCGTGGTTGGCAAAGTCGTTACCTCATCCTTAGGAGAGGTTAACAGCTCCGCATGAGTCACCCTATGGGGCCGACGCCTCAAGTAGGAGGAAGGGCCAGGATGACCATAGATGGGGGTCGGTGCCTCATGTTGGAGGAAGGGCCAGGATAACCCATGTAGGCTATGCGATGACACTCTCCACTAGTTTCCCTTATGCTTTGTTTTCTTGGTTGCCTCTGGAAGTGTGTTATGATTGTTGTCTTGGATTTACTTTGGAAGTGGTTAATGGTTGTTGCCTTTGGTTTATTTATGATGTGTTTTATGGCTTTCTATTTATTATGATTGAATGTTGGTTGTTGTCGTTTATGATCTATGTAATCTTTTGTTGTTGCTATTGGAGTTATTGCTACTATGATATTATTTATTGGAGTTAGTCTTGTGGCATTCTTGGTCGCAGTCACTTTCTTGTCACCTCTGAGCACAGGGGGGGTGGGTTTTTCTAAAACCCATGTGGTCGGGTGGAACATGCTCCGCACCTGTTGGGTTCCCCATCAACACTCGTTCTTCACAGTATCCTGTAGATGGAGCTTGTACCAGATATTCATCTTGAATTTCAGACATTCTTTGTATTATGTATTTATCCCACATGTATGGGAGGTTTTATTGTATCTCATGTATTGTGAACATGTAATGTATTAAAAGATGATGTATTGTAAATGCACCCTTGTAACCATTCATGATTTATGAGATTTATTATGGTTTGTATCATGTGATGTATTTATACTTATGCTTATGGATATATGGATGTTATCTTTTGTAAATGGTTATTTTAATGTCTATGATGGATGTAAAGATTAGTTAAGTTATTTAGCTTTATCTGTAATCTTTCGTTATGAGTTAGTTTTATGCGATTTGACCTCATGTGCCCCAAAGGACTTGATGTTATGATGTTATCATGTAATGTAATTATGTTTAATGGTTCCTTATATGTTTACTTTGTATTATTTTAAAAAAAAATGTGCACTTTGTTTTGTCCTTTGGGGTTTGCACGACCCAAATACGTGCACTACCCAAGAAAACTCAAAGGGCGAACTAAAGTTACAACAACCCCTTTTCACAAATTACAACTCTGGAAGACTTAGATTCTCATAATAACAATTACTTCCCTACCAGTACACAATTACAGAAACACGTGCTTTTATAAATACAACTTCGAGCAATTAAGAAATGCTATGATTTGGATTTCCTAAATCCATTACAATCAATTTTGCATATTTAAAATGCACCATTAAATATAATTCCAACTTACAATTTCAACAACGAATAAAACTAATTGTTCATCTTCTAGTTTCCACAAGTGCTCATAAAATTAACTCAATTTTCCTCAACAAAATAAATCAATCATGTTTATTTAGCTAACCATGTTTACAAATATCTATTGTAAAATTCAAACATTAAATAAATATATTTAATATTTATATATATATATATATAATAAAATGTAATTATATATATACATATAAATATATTATTTAATTATTAAAAATAATTATAAGTTTAAAGAACCCCATTTATTTAATACTATAAATTAATTTCCTCACAAAATTATTTTTAATGATCATATATGGCAGAATATAAAAAAAACATAAATATATATATATAATAGATATATTTTAATTCCAAAATTGCGAAGTACAAAATTCACAGAGGGCACGATTTTAATACCCGTGGACTATAACCACCGCATATTACATAGCCTTCCCCTTACAGGGGAGGCGCGACCATGGCAGGGGCAACGTCAGCTACCTCACAGCGCCGACCCTCCCTTTAAGGGGAGTCGACGCTCGGATAGCCTGCGCTTCCCCTTCAATATATATACAAAACCTTCATTCAAATGAAATTTCGCAAATTTCGCCGTATGGCGATTTAGAATGCCTTTCAAAATTAAAATTTTCTTTCAAGAAAATCAGTGTTTAAAAAGAAATATCATATTTATATATATGTATATGCACATATATATATATTCCAATAAATATGTATATATATATAAATTAACATAAGCATTGGCTCTAATTGGGCAATTAAATTACACAAAAGAAGTTTTCTACAAGAAAGCTCAGAAATTTCATTTTCCCAGATAATTAAAAGAAATAGGGAAACCAAACAAAATAATGATTTTCTACAGAGATCTATAATTCCTTTTGTATCAATCTATTTCGAATTGAACAAATTACATAGAGGATTTTTAATTGTTTTCTACAGAGGTTCAACTTTCACGACAATCTTTTAAAAGAAAGAAAACAAGAGCTTCTACAACATAGAAATTTTTTTCCTAAACATTTCCATATTGCATTACAATAATAAAACCACTTTTCAATTCAAAATTCACAAAAAAAACAATAAAGGAACCTGTTCCAGAAGAATTGTTGCCTCAAGAAAAGTTGTTGAGCTTCTCTGTAGCTTCAATTTTCCAATGTAGCCAAAGCTTCCTCCAGTGCAATTGCAGCCTCTTTCCAGAAAACACAACAATACCACAACCAAGAATTCTACAACAAGATTCTAAAACAAAAACCTCTGAGAGATCCACAATTTCCTCAACAAATTTTTCAACAAAACCAAAAACTCTTCCTGTGAAACAACTTTCTTCCCTCTTTTCCCAATCTTTTCTTCGAGAATCAATTTACAACCATAAGATAACCAATTTCTAACTCACAGTTATCCCAATCAAAATATCTTTTCCCTCAACAACCAAATATATTTTCCAACCACATGCATTTAAATAAAAATAAAACAATTAATATATTTCCACAAATTTAAATAAAAAATAAAACAATTTACTAATTGCAACCAATTTAAATACTCTTATTTATTTAATTACCATTTATTTTAATAATAAAAATTACTCAACAACATAACTAAATTAAATTTATTTATTTATTTATTCTAAAGCCTTCACAACAATAATTCAATTAATTAAATATTTAAATCAAATACACATTTAATCTACCAAATTAAACTTGCATAATAATAAAATACCCAGAACAACAATGATAAGGCTAAGACCAAAACTCAAACTGACAACACACTGTACTCGGGTAAAGGTATGACTAGGTAACCCGTTACTATCTCCCAATATTACTGTTGAGTAGTGGACATGCTCAGACCTGTGAAAACAGGTGAATTTAATGTCCTGTACCTGCAATCCTGCAAACAAGCAAATGTCGTACATGTATCCAGATAATAAAACATACACATCGTGAAGAGAGAATCACAGAAATCACAGGGCACTCGCAAGCGAGTGATGCAATACCGTTCTCTTCACCAATACAATGTCACATCAACTAGCGAGATAATATATCAATTAAACTACAATAAGCATATATAGCAATGCCATCACAACTAAGCATCTATGCAAACATAAATCATATTAAACATAATCACCATGCATATAATGTGTCATCACATCAATATAGTCATCGCTCCATTGTCAGCAATAGAATAACAATAACATAAAATAAAGTCTAACAAAGTATCTGAGATGTCAAGAAAACATAACAAATCTGAGGGGAGTCACAACATTACTAGAAGTTTTTGTATTTCCGATGTGTTTTCCTTTGACTTTTGTGACTTTTGACGCCTCTCAAAAGACATATTTAGAAGTTTGCTTCATTATAAAGTAAAAGTATTTACATGACAAATAACTAGAATCTAATATAAGAATGTAGTTCTATAATTGCATTATAATTTCATCTTTTACACCAAAAATAACTGTCCAATGAACTGAAATAACTTGGCACACTATAATTAAGGTACTAAAAAAAATAAAAGATTTTTTGAGGTTTAACTTTGACATGTAAATTGGCAGACTAAAATTAAGGCACTCAATTAAAACAAAATAAGAGTCTCATCCCAGCTTCCTATTGGACTATATCTAATCAGATAATGTGCTTGAATATTGGATGATATCTCATTAGATAATGTGTTTGGATCAACCGAATTGATGTTATCCTGATTTTTTCATTGGCTGTCTAAATTGCAGTTAATAAAAAATTAAATTCTAGTGAGATGACCTAATTAGTTTCTAGGCTAATTACACGATCCAAATTTCCTTGTTACGCCGAAGGCGTGTCCCTATTTGAGCTTTTGAAACTCATTTTCTCCATCAACGATTTAAAAGGAAAGAAATGGCATGGTTGACAGTTTGGCCATTGTTGATCGTTAGATCATATTCCTCACGTCACCCCAACAAACACATTAAACCTACCATTTAATTTTTTGCCTCACATTTAATAGCTAGTGATGCAAATATCTAAAACTATCAATGTTGCATTTACTTTGTGCATTTAATTTGGCTTTCTCTCGCCACCTTCCTCTCCAATCTATATGTGGAAAAATATCTACGATCTTATATTTTCATAATACCCTTTCTGCAACATTTTGTTGTTGTCAGCATCACTAAAAAAATACATGATTAGTGTAGATTTTTGAGGTAAGTCATCTATAGTTGTTTCAGTACGAGATTTTGGCAACATACCCAACTCCTCATCTAAATCTATAAGTATTTTTTTGTAATCTGCAATCATTTGTCGTTGTTCCTCCAAACTTTGCATAGTTATCCTCAAGCTTTATCTTCTAGGCACGCCACTTTCCCTATCTGCGGATTGCATAATATTAAAACCTAAATATGCTCATTATGAGGATCTTGTCTGTTTGTTTATTGTAATTTACTTCTTTTCATCTAGATTTAACTATTTAATCTTAGTCCTAAACTTTAAATTTAAACTAAAATATTTAGCAACCCTAGAAACCTAGGGTTTGCAGAGTTTAATATAGGGCAAAAATAATAAAAACGAAGAACAAAGAAATATTTCATAACAACTAAAAACATCGTGAAATTCGAAAATAAATAAAATTTCTCAGTTTTTGCTACAAAACATATTTTAAATAGGATGCCAAAAGAAATAATTTTTTGCAATGTTACTCCAAATTAGTTACACAATTGGCAAACAAAATCACTTCATTAAATTATCCTTCAACCTTTTTCCCAAATTAGATACATTTCAACCAGACACTAGGCCCCTTTTAGCAATAATAGGGATTCTAAGATAGTATAGTATATTTTTGAGGGGTAGTATAATTGTTTCCTTTGTGCATTCCTAAATGCTACATTCCAAAGCATGGAGTTAGGTTAATTTTTGCTTAAACATAATGATGTTAACACAAAAAAATCATCTCTTCACCTGACTGCACTATCCATACCTTAACAAAACAGAAAATGTTAAGATCTGCACTTGATACCTAATTCAAACAAGTGAGGCCACTTGTGGGTGAGTAGAGCATTTTATTTTTGGGTGTACAAGTTGAGAGCACTTGAGGGTCCATATCGTACACCAACCTGGGCTCCATGGTAGCCCTTCGATTTACATAACCTACACCCATCATAAAAGGTCAACACATATTTGATCAGCTACTTTGTATTGTCTCATATGGAGGCCATCGTCAGGAGAGGCAATTTGATTACCACAAGACTCCACATCAAATGGCTGGAGAGCCAAGCAAAAAGATACAATCCATCATTTTTGCAAAGTATACAAAGGCTACAATATTTTTATGGCTGAGAATATCTTCATAGATGGATATACATAAGGCAAACCTTTGAAGTAGTTTTAAGCAACAAGCGAGCTATTTTTGTATATACATGCTCTGTCAATCTGAAAATAGGGAATGTATTTGTTTGACACATTGTGATGAGCTTTTGTGGGCAACGAGGCTCTATTGAACTGTACATGCGGTGTCCAGAATATCTTGTATCTACCTATAAGCCGAATAAATAGTTTGTAGGGTCCACTGAACAGTTTTATTTTAAAAGGGTGATTCTAAATTTGTTTAATTGTTCACGGACTTCCAATGACTTAGCATTTAAGATAAATGATGCAAGTTTTTTTGTATTAAATGATGCCAATTGTAAGTTTTTCACTAGTTTTTTGCTGCTTTCCCCGCAGCTATTGGTTTCCTCTCATCCAAACTCTTCCTCCTTGGTATTGACCATTCACTTCTCTAATTGGATGCAGAGGTTTCTGCAGCCATAAAATAAGGTTTCTTGGAGGGTTTTAGAGTATATTTATGAAAATGAAAATTACGGCCAAAATCCTAATAATGAGCACATTTAAGTTTTAACATTGGTTACATATACATTAGCATAATTAATCCATCGTTGGTAATTCAAGATGATCAAATTAATCTTTACTGTTCATTGTTATTCGTGTTTGCCTATCATTTTGTGTTTTTAATATTTGAAAATTATTAGTATCAATATTTTAGATTTTAAAAAAATAATGTATAAATATATAATTAGAACTTTTTAAAATATTTTCATTTTTAAGATTTGAATAATTAATTTATTATAATATATTATAAATATAATATAAAAATAATAAATTATATGCATAAATCTTTGTAAATTTAAAATTTTATATTTATTTACATAATTATTATATTATAATATATGTAATATATAAATTAAATATACATATATAAGTAAATTTTAATAATATTATTATTTCACTTTTAATATATAGATAAATAATTATAAAATTTAATTAATCTTTAAATCGTGTTTGCCTACATTTTGTGTTTTTAATATTTGAAAATTATTATATCAATATTTTAGATATATAAAAATAATGTATAAAAGATATAATAAACTTTTTAAAATATTTTTTTAACGAAATTTGAATAATTAATTTATTATAAAATTATTATAAATATAATATAAAAATAATAAATTAAAATATTACATAAATCTTTGTAAATTTAAAATTTTATATTTATTTACATAATTATTATATTATAATATATGTAATATATAAATTAAATATACATATATAAGTAAATTTTAATAATACTATTATTTCATTTTTAATATATAGATAAATAATTATAAAATTTAATTAAAAAAAACTTTTAAATAATACAAATAATTATTATTCATAAGTGGAATTAAACAAATTGATAAATTAGAATTGAATCTTAATAGATTTCATTTTATTTTAAACTTTTAAAGATTGGTTTACTTGTAGCTTTTAACATAAGTTAAATTTTACATTTAACAATTTTAATATAGTTCTATTTATTGTTGGTGGTAGAAGTCACCGACCACTATTTACACTATGAACAATAAAGAATGAATCTTTGTCCATCTCTTTTATTTTAACTATTATTGTAGCCCCAACTTCTCTATTTATTCTGTCTTTATCTATTTACTTTTACCAATAATTAGTTATTTAATACTAGCATATATCTTTAAAAAAAATTATAAAATAAGTAGCATTTATTTTACTGATATATTTTATACAAATGGTTTACATTATATAGACTTTTTAAGATATATATATCATAGTGGCATTCTATATGTAATTTGTAAGATATTAATTTACTTTTAATATAAGTATAAAATAAGTATTTTAGTATATTAAAAAGCTTGAGAATTTTAATCTTTATATATATAAAGTGGTAATGGTTAATTTGTATGAAATTTTTAAAAAAAGGGTTGAACGAAGCTACTGTAATATTTTTTGTGTATAATATAATAGCTTTCTTTTAATCTAAGGGGTCTGAATTTGATTTAATTTTTTTTACTTTTTTAATAAATTATTATTTTTTAAATATTATATTGATTTTTATTATACAATAATTATATTATGTTTAAAATAATTACCATATTCAATTATTATATTCTTAAAATAGATTTCATAGTTTATATTATATATTATTTTTAAATACTATTTAATAATAAATAAGCAAAATATTATAATATAATATAATATTATATTTTAAATACTACATTGTTTATATAACTAAGCAATCGACCCCCTTCAACATCTCTCATGATATGTTCTAGGCTATTGAAAGCTAGATCACAACAATTATAGTATTTTATATAATTATATAATTCTTTTACTATATGATTACAATTATGAGCATGCAATCGTAGATACCAAGTTTTCACAACAATTGATTCTTATTTATGCAACCATAATAATAAACAACAGACTATAAGAAAACCTTGTAATCTTAACTTATGGCATACAATTTTTTTCACATTCTCCTTAGCATTTTATTTAGGCATTGCTTATCCCTTCTACACATGCTAAACAACCACTTACTTACAATTTGTTGTTATACTCATACTAAACAACCACTTATTTAAGCATTGTTTATCCCTTCTACACATACTAAACAACCACTTAAGGGAGCTTAAATATGATCAACACTATAATACTGCAGCTCTTACGATAATCGCTCCTTTCCAACTTTACCTTGATAGCCTGTAGTCCCAATATTAACAATAAATTTGTTTTCATTGTTTCAACTTAAACTTTACTAGTTACTTAAATGTTTGTTACCTTTATGTATCATTTGTTGTCAAGTTTGTTTCAAATTTCAATACTAGTGGAGTTTTTTGTATGCAATTTTTTTTAAAAAATACATAGATTAGATATCTATTGCGGGCATTTTGGCAATAGGTTTTATAGAAGGTGATGTAGAGATATGTAATTAAGAAATACCCTACATTTTTTGTATGCTTTCGGTACACATGTAATTTATGTGGCGATTTGTATCATTGACAATGTATCCTCCTCAAAAGTTCTACTCCAAATGAACATATGTTTCTATAAATCCTCTATAAACTTGTAATGTTTTGAATTACACATTTAGATTTTGGAGATCATTTTCTATCCCAAATTTTTTTTATACGTTTCTTCTTATTATGACACAAATTTCTATACATAGTTATTATGAGACACAAATTTCTATACATAGTTATTTGTATATGTTGTGGCGACATAGCCATTCAGACTTATAATACTGAAAACAACTACAAATCTTATGCTATTTTTGGAGGTAAATTGCACAAAAATTAAAAGACAATCAGTAATAAGATTATTTTATTATTGTTGGATGGAATAAACAATATCAGAAATAATAAAAAATATCAGCTAAAAATAACAATTTACCCATTCTAATGGCTTCATAGAAGTGTGAGTAAATCATCAAATGTTTAAATTATAGACCCCTGTAATCAATCACAACACCTTATGGTCGGCTGGTGAAAGATTTTGTAAGACAGTTTGCAAAATATGATGAGGGAAGACTTTGTAGAATATTTCCAGTTTTAATTATTATGGTTGTGTTGAATTTTCAAAATATATTACAGTGTGGTTTGATTTTTCAAAAATTGTGTGTGGAGGTGTGGAGTTTCCAATTTTTGCCTTGTGAGAAGTTTTCATGCATTAAGTTTTTGAAGTATTTATTTTGTTGACATCTCAGTGTTGAATCACTATTATTGTTGGCTTACCATGGCTAGTTGTACCATTTGATATTAATAAATATTAATGATTATGGTTCACAAAGAGGTGCCATATCTAGTATTGAGGGTTGTTGTACTTCAGTTTTTGTTGAGCAACATTTAAATAATTTTAAGCTACTACTAATACCTAGCCGATACTTTGAGAATAGCTTTTAAGTTTTACCATATGAAAACTGTAGAGCAAATGCAAGTAGCAAATAAAAACAAAACTTTCTATAAACTAAGAAACCCATCCACAAGAGAAGGAAACACTCTCTTAAAGATATTTTTATCTTAAAAAATAAGTAGCATCACAAGACTCTTCAAACTCATAACAAGCAACTCCTGAGAAGCATCAAGTTAAGGGAGTACGTACAAAGTAAGAGTTGCATTTTTTATAATGACAAAATGAAATGCTGTGACTAATAGACCAACCTCAGTGCTATTAAATTATAACAAATAGATGCAATTCATGTGGAACCTGTGCATACTAACCACTAAAACAAATTCAAAATTCAAACTATATAAAAGAATGAGAGAAATGAAGACTACAAAATTCTTATAAAGTTGTAGATGCTTTTTTTTAAGATTATAAGTTCGAAGAATTCAATTTTAATCATAATTTGTTTATAAATTCATACAATAATTGATATCATATACCAATGCATACTAAAATTCGTCATATGGTAAGAGGCATTGCATGTGTGTCATGACAATTAGGGATTGGAAAACTTGGAATTGGAAAAACTGAATTGGTTTTCGAATTTGCATACACTTTTACAAAGAAATAATCATACAAATATGGTTTTCAATAGAAATTAGAACAAATAAATTTATATTTGTAGAAATTTAACATCTTTCAAAAGTGTTTGAATTTGATTAAGGTTCATGTAACGAACTTGGTTCTTTGATGAAAGGACAAAATTTCATGGAACTGGTTATGATATCTATGTTATAGGCATGTAGCTTGCACTACCATGCTTCCTTCGCTTTTTTGGTCCATCGTTTTCTCTGTGTAAAATTTAATAGATACTTCTACAAACAATACTCTACAATAGGTGATCTGATAAGGGAAAACACCAACATAAAGCATTTTTATCCTCCACTTTCTATTTCCTTTGCTCTTTTCAAATTAAGACTCTTCGGTGTACCCATTGCACACATAGGTGCAATTGCTAGTTTTATATAGTATATGAATGCAATAGCTACAAGATGATAATTATCATTTTAGGAAAAACACCCACCTTGTATGATAAATACACTATAACCATTGTCATAATCCAAAAAATCATTTCAAATATCTAGAGGGAGAAATAAGGATAATTGCAACAAGTCAAGCAGTTTGCTCTTAGTCTTTGGTACAATCTATCCTTGAAATTTTATAGCCTACAGTATGTGGCAGTGGCTATTCATCCCCAGGAATGCACTGGGGCATGGATGGATGGCATGGATGTTGTCTCCATCTATTCTCTCGTCAGCCGCATTTTACTTGCAAATTTTGTCCTCTGTAAGTTATCCTGTCAACAATTTCAACTATGTAAAATTTAATTTCTTTGATGTTCATTTATAATCATGTGCCCTCTTTGAATGATGTGAAATATAATATTTTATATTATTTTTAAGTGTAATGAGATTTATTACATCTTATGTAAAGAACATCTTTTAATAAAATCAAATGCCTCATTTTTATCATATATATTTTTAATTGTATTAATTTAAATTATATTTTTTTAATTATATTAATTTAATTATAATAATTATAAATTATATCATAGTATAAATATATTAAAATATTATTTAAAATAAAAAAGCATATAAAACAAGTACATTGATAATAAATTTACAATTATTTAATCTTTCATTTTTAAAACATATTTTGAAAATATATGTTATGTGTTTTTTATTTATGATCATCATAATTTTTTTATTTAATTTAATAGATTTTGATAAACATATTTTCCATCTAATAATGTGTTCCTTATCTAACCTCCATACACTTATATCTTACATATACTACATAAATCTATTAACAATATCATAATTTATAAAAGAATGAAAGAATGAATTTCAAACATAATCTTTTTTAAATAATAGAATTGGAAAGTAAATATTATTTATATATTGAAAAAATTATTTGATATAATAATTTATGTATTGTCTAATTTGTTGCAAGTATAAACATTTATTAAGTTTGAGTTCATAATTATAAAAGAAAATAAAATTAAAACACTATTACTAATGAATAATGTTTTGAATTATATCAACTCATATAAAATCTTCCTTCTTTAGATCTTCACATTCCTTTTCACTTTGGCATTTGAAAAACATTCTTGATAAGTTTGAGTTCATAATTATAAAAGAAAATAAAATTAAAACACTATTACTAATGAATAATGTTTTGAATTATATCAACTCATATAAAATCTTCCTTCTTTAGATCTTCACATTCCTTTTCACTTTGGCATTTGAAAAACATTCTTGATAAGTTTGAGTTCATAATTATAAAATAAAATAAAATTATAACACTATTACTAATGAATAATGTTTTGAATTATATCAACTCATATAAAATCTTCCTTCTTTAGATCTTCACATTCCTTTTCACTTTGACATTTGAAAAACATTCTTAATATCTTTTTGAAATTTTAGGATAACAAATGTTGAGAAATTCTTTAACATGTAGAATTCTAAAAATATATAAATATAAATTTATTATTATCATTATCTTTCATAATTATTTAGAATTTTATTACTTTTTGATAGCCATGTCTTAGATTTCCTATCATTAACCATTAGGTAAGTTGGACTCCTTTTGTTAATATCATTCTCTTCTCTTTTTTTAATGATTATTTATCTTATTGATCATATTTTAAGAGTGGTTAATATTTTTGAATTTTCTTTTATTTCCTTCTTTTTCTATTATGTTTTTTGTTTTCATTATATTGAATTTGATTTCTATTTGACTTTATTATTGTTATTTCACCATTTAGAGTTTTATTTTATGTTCATTTTTTTATTCTCTCTATTTTAATTATGTAGTAAGTTCTACAATGTTTTCTCATTTTCATAGTGAATCACAAAAGTTGATAAAAACATTTATTCAATTAAATCTAATTTTTTTCTCTCATTTACTATTATAAATTGTAGACATGCATGTTTCATAAATAACATAATAAAAATAAGAATATTTATAAATTAATTATATAAAATAATAAAATCTATATATTTAAAACTGATTTCTAATTCAAAAATATTTCTTGTTATTATTCTTTTATGCATCCATTAAATATTGTCATAATTACTTTTATTATAGATTCTTTAAAAATAAATGTAATTGTCATTTAAAGGTGTCCTATCAACAATTTAATAGATTATAATAATAATAATAAAAATCACTTCTATTATTTGACTTGCATACCCACTCATATTTATTTTCACATCTTGAAATGGCTCTTAAAAATAATTTTAGTCCTTATACTTTTACCTTTAATCTATTTCTTTTATTTTAATTTTAGAAGGAAGATTTTATATGAGTTGATATAATTCAAAACATTATTCATTCAAACTTAATACATGTTTATACCTGCAACAAATTAGACAATACATAAATTATTATGTCAAATAATTTTTCCAATATATAAATAATATTTACTTTCTAATTCTATTATTTAAAAAAGATTATGTTTCAAATTCATTATTTCATTCTTTTATAAATTATGATATTGTTAATAGATTTATGTAGTATATGTAAGATACAAGTGTACGGAGGTTAGATAAGGAGCACACTATTAAATGGAAAATATGTTTATCAAAATCTATTAAATTATATAAAAAAATTATGATGATCATAAATAAAAAACACATTACAGATATTTTCAAAATGTGTTTTAAAAAATGAAAGATTAAATAATTGTAAATTTATTATCAATGTATTTATTTTGTATTTTTTTTATTTTAAATAATATTTTAATATATTTATACTATAATATAATTTATAATTATTATTTTATTATTTATTATAATTAAATTAATATAATTAAATGAAATATAATTTAAATTAATACAATTAAAAATATATATGATAAAAATAAGGCATTTGATTTTATTAAAAGATATTCTTTTCATAAGATATAATAAATCTTATTACACTTAAAAATAATATAAAATATTATATTTTACATCATTCAAAGAAGGCACATGATTATAAATGAACATCAAAGAAATTACATAGTTGAAATTGTTGACATGACAGCTTATGGAGGACAGAGTTTCCAAGTAAAATATGACCGGCGAAAAAATCGATGGAGACAACATCCATGCCATGCATCCATGCCCCAGTGCATTCCTGGGGCTGGATAGCCGCTGACACAATATGTTTGTGTATATAATACCACGGTGCTTTGAATATTGTGATGGCCTAACATAATAGAGTTCAAAAGAGGGAAACTAAAGAATCAATGGTATAATAAATGAAACAAACAACATTCATATTGAAGTGAACCTTGAGAGTTTTGATTGAAACTAATTACTTAAACTACAAGTATTCAACTTACCTTGGCAACATTTAAATCTATGGTTTTTCATCCAAAGGCTATGTAGGCACCTCAATTATTGTTGAATTGCATATGCTAGGTATGGCTCATGGACAAAGGTTAAGCTAGGAATTTTGAGGTTCAAATCCAAAAGATTTGATTTGGTTGAGATGAGGTATAATGAAATGCAGGGGTATAGATTTATGTATGATAATAAAACTCTTAACAGCTCTTTTTCCAGCTTACTGTGGTGTGGGAAAATTTACAGCGACTTTGAATCTATACAAAATCATGTCCAAGAATGGTTGGGTTGATGAACATGTGTTCGTTGTTTTGCTTGTTTCTCTTAGCGAGTCTGGAAAGGTAGACATGCCTTTGGAACTGATAGAAAGCACGAGGAAACTTGAGATAAACCCAAACAAAAATACCTCTTTTGTGTTGCTAAATGGATTTTTCGAGGAGAATCCAGTTAACAAGGCTCTTGAGCTTGTTAAACATAGGAGAGAAGCGTGTATTAGATTAGACTTGCTTACATAGATGGTACTTATTGAAGGTCTTTGTGAAAAAATGAATGCTTGAAGGCTTATGATTTGTATCTTGAGATAAGAGATACAGAAAATTGATTTGCTCGCTCAACAACAAAGGTCATCTGTGATGGGGTCATTGTAATCTTCATCATATAATTTAGCAATCCAAGGTGGTGTCCATGGCAGTCTGCAAAAGAGAAAGTAGAAAACTTGTTTGACAATCTATTCTACAGTCTATTCTACTTGCATGAAATAAATCCTATTTGTATGAAAAGAAATTTGCATGAAAGAGAACTAATTTAAGGACCACTTGCAAGAATTGAAAAGGCTAAACTATTTGACACTCGCTGGAAATGAAAAGTCTTGCTTGAATTCAAATTTACTGTAGAAAGTTGGAAATACATTGCTGGTAAATGAAACTAAATCTATTCTATTTCCTCAGGCTTAAGCCTTTTTAATCCCCCTTCCTTTGATCAAATGATTACATTTTATTTATAAAATTCATATTCTATATCAATCCACTAAGAATATGGATCCAAGATCCTATTTTTGAGGGGTCATTTATAAAACTTTAAGAAACTTGAAGTTGCTGTCCTCCATCACGCCACTTTTGTCTCAGTCATTTTCTGACGCTTACTGCTCTTTCCCTTCTACAAATCGTCAAATGCTCAAAAGGGTTTTTAGATCATCAAATCTAGTTTCCAGATCATTTTGAATTTTCGAATTTTGTTGAGAAACGAGGGAGATATCATTGTTTTATTGAGACTGCGTTTTTTAATATTTCTGAATGCTTGATTTTTATGAAGTCTTCAGTTCTCCACGTGAATGAAGGAATTATTCTTCACTTTGCTTTCCAAAATCATTGATCATTAACATGAATAACATGCTATAATCATGCAACAAGATTTAAGTGATGTGGTAACTTGAGTTATCTTTGGTGGAAGAAGGAAGAATGAAATGTAATAATTGTGAGAGATCTTAAAACTCAACATGAAACAAACACTCATCCCATTAATTTAGGAATGACTGATACTCCATGATTTTGCATGAATATAGGAATGTGCTAGAAGTCTTCTCCATCTTCTCATTATTTCTTCAGAGCCTTCAAAAGCTTTCAGGAGTTCACTGTTTCAAATGTCAAGAGCTCTCTATTGCAAGTGTTTATGAAGCTCCTTCTTACCATGAGTTATTTAATAACTCATTTATCTGCATTATATCATCTTAAACACTTCATGGACACATATTAGAGGCAATTTGGATCACATTTATTTACTAAAAATAAATCAAACATTTACTTTCTATTTTACTTTAAACAAGTTAAAGAACTTTCAATCATTATTCAAATCCACTTTAACATTAATACATTAGGAAGAAATGGATGATTTTCTTTAATAACATATGAGACAATTTATGGTCTCATCAATCTGGATGCAGTCAATAGGTTGTTGGAAGATGGATTGATTTTTCAAGGTGGTTCTCTTATGTCTTTGTATAATGCAGTTTTGGAAGGATTTGTGAAGGCTGGTAAAGTAGACGAGTCATATTTGCTGCTTCAAGAGATTATAAGATTTAATCGTTTACTAGTTGAAGGGGCATCAATGATACCTGTTATTCACTTTGTAAAAGTTGAACAGGGATCTGTTAGATTCTCGAAGGTAGTTTCTCCAAATACTACTTCCTTTTATGTGGTTATTGATGGTTTCTACAAGATGGGAAATTTGGATATGGCATTAGGGCTTTTGAATGACATGGTAAGGTTAAGCATTATGCCTAATGCTCAAATTTACAACTGCTTGAATCATGCACTTTGCAACTTAGATAAGCTAGGTGAGAGTTACAAGCTTTTGGATGATATGAAGGAGAGAAGAATTGATCCAACACAATATACTTACAATTTTTGATTCTTGGATGCCCGTGCAAAACATAGAAGGTTAGTGAAGCTTTTGACCTAATGAGGAAGATGAGGCTTCATGGTTATGCTCCCTGGATTAAACATTATACCTTGTTAAAAGGCTTTGTTATTGTGGTAAAATAGTTGATGCTTACGATTTCTCGAATGAAATGGTTCACTTAGGGTTCCTACAGGATATGATTGCATACTCTGCAACAATTGATGGCATTTGCAAAGTTGGTGAAGTGGATCATGCATGGAAGCTTTTCAAGGAAATGTCAGAAAAGCTTTATGTTCCTGATGTAGTTGCTTACAATATTCTAATAAACGGGTTTTGCAAGGTTGGCAGAGTAAATGATGCCCAACAAATCCTAAATGAAATGTTGGAAACATGACATGCACCAAGTGTCGTGACCTATAATGCAATGATGAATAGATTGTGTAAAAATGATGAAGTTGATCCAACACTCCCTTACCTTCCTAAGATGGTTTCAGAAGGCCCGCCTCCCTATGTTGTTACATATACAACCTTAATAAATGGTCTTTTTAATGCAGAAAGAGACACAAAAGCTCTTGCCTTGTGGAATGAAATGGAGCAAAAAGAATGTCATCTTAATATAATTGCATATACAACTTTGATTGAAGGACTTTGCAAATATAATAGGACAAAACTTGCCTGAGATTACCTGCACAGTATGAAAAGTAAGGGCATAGAGCCTAAGGCACTCATCTATACTGTGCTCATTAACAATCATTTTGAAGAAGATGAAACGGTTTCAACTTGTGAGTTTCTCAATATGATGGTTTAGAATAAAAATAATCATAACCCCATTGATAAGACTTATCAAAACTTAGTGACTGGTCTTTGCAAGTTGAGTAAAGATAAAATGGGCTCTGCAGTTGTTTGTAATATTATTGAAAAGGGATGGCTTCCCATCATTCATAACTTGAATGAATTGGAGAATGCTTCTAAGAAAGAAAACATATGAAATAAATAACCTGGATAAGAGTATCTGGTTCTTCCTCGTGTTATAGTTGTGTATCAAAATTTAACAACTCTGAATGGTTGCATAAATGTCAGGTTTTCTGAAGTTAAGCACACCTTGAATGCAGTTTGAAGTTTCAATTCCTTTATTTCCTCGAGCAAATAAGCTCTCAAGTTAACTCAAGAGTAGATTTTCCCTCTCCTCCAGGTATCTACAAATTGAAAAAGGTGAGTTTAGGTTGGTGATTATTTACAAACACCATTTGGCATGGCTTTTATCCTACAATTCTATTACACGAAGGAGTTAACAATTCAAGTAGAATAGTAGATGTCTGTGTCACAACCTCTTCTACCTCATTAAAACAAAAGTAGCACCGCTATATTTTAGTCGAGAAGGCTATATTTTCAGTCTATTAATCAAGGTTTGAGAAAAAGTAGCATCGCTTACCTATTAAAACTGTCTAATCTCTACAAAATGGATGTGTTTGCAGAGCCTTGGAAAACTACCACTTTTAACTCTCAAAACTTCAAGAAGTGTTAGGTATAAAAGCCACGTTGAAAGATAATTATTTCATTTTACATAAAAGATTTATAAAACAATTTTGCACGTCCTTCATACACCCTCCAATATTCCTGCATTGCCTTGTCCATATTTAACAATTCCCATTTGTTATTGCTCTTATCACAACTACAAACAATAAATTGCAAACAACATATTTGTAGAGGAAATTTGCTACTCCTGAGTCTCTAGGACAAAGAAGAGTCTACACGGAGCAAATAGTCCTCAACTACCTCAAAGGCAAAGCTCAAATGATAGGATATAAAATGGTGAGTTTCAAAATAAAAAAGAGTAGGTCATAGAGGTCTTTTGGACAAATTGACAAGCTTATGGCCAAAGACGACAATGCAGCGCAAGGATAGCATGATGCACACACGTCCCAATGGCACGCTGACGTCTCATACAAACCAAAAACCAAGAATGTCACAGAAAATAGCAAAATGACTACTAACAATTAGATTGCTAAGAACTCTTGAAATGTAAAAAAATAACAGAGGATAATAGAACTAAAACTAAGTAAACTAAGTAAAATGTAGATTAAATAGAATATAAATGACAAAATGAAGGAAGAAAAAAACCAAGCAATGAAGCCTCCATCAAATAAATGTCTTCAATACCTGCACACACAAGATTGAGAGAACATGTTGGGGTTGTTTAGGGGCTTGCCTCAGTCAAACCCGCCTTTCGGTGTTTCCACCTCCATAGACAACCAAATAGACAAAATATAAAATGCATAAACAAAGGATGTGATAAATCTCAAGATGCTCAATAGACATAAGACAAATAGATATTATCTGCAAGGCTTGAGAAAGCCAAAAAAAGAGATGAAGAAAGAGAGGTGTTGTGAGAGCCAAGTCAGTTGTAGAGAACGTCGTGAGGGCTTGAGACCATTGTAGCAAGCTATAGAGAGTTGTGCAAGCAAGAGAGAGAGAGATTTTGAGAGAAAGGAAAGAGAGTTTTCAAGAGAGATGAAGATGACCAAATAAATTAAAAAGATGATTTTAAATAGAGAATAGAAGGGAAAATCGAGCCATTACAAGGTGTAGCAAGCTATTTCCACTGACAAAGAGATCAAAAACGACAGTTTGAACATTAAAATGTCGCGAGATGCTAGCATGACACACAAATGTCCATGCGACACTCTAATGTCCAAAAAATTTTGCCCAAAAATGACAAAAGAAGGTAGCTACTAAAAAAGTGTCTTAAGCATCCTGAGGGGTAAAGGGCTCATGTAAGGGCTGAAATGAGCCTACACAAATATTAAGGGAGTGGACACTAGAGTGGATGCAAAAATGTAGGTGAAATTGCTACGAGGTGCAATTTTACGACACTAGAATATTATATTTAAAAAGATTTGAACGTACAAAAATAATTTCATATGAACGATTTTTAAATGAAGGGTGATGATTTATCAAATCCACATGATTATTTGAGGTTGAATTTTTATTTATACACTGCTCTTATAAATCGTTCTCAATGATCTCAATGTAATGCCAATATAGTCAAAATAAAAAAAGCAATCAATCATACACTATTTCATGAATTATTGAAAATTCATGTCAACTAAGATATTTTCAATGCATCTGCTAATTTAGAAAATCACATATGAAACCAAATAATATGATTCATGTCTATTTTGCAACAAAAAGATGGTAGAAAAAGAATGACATTTCGTCGGGGAATGCATAATCTACTAAAAATAACCTGAAAGTAGACAATCCAACCGTCTTATCTTAAAACGTAAAACTTAACAAAACTGAATTTTCTGATCAAGATCCATAATGAAAACATCAAGAAGAAAATGAAAATGCCTTAAAATGCCATTATTAATCCTCTAGATTTCTTGATCTCTTGGACATCACAAAGTTTCAGGATATATGAACTGAATCTTACCCGTTTATTGGATCCTTAACAGAAGTAACATATCTCTATATAATCTAATTTCAAATTCAACTGAATATTTAAATATAACCATAACTTAGTGTGGAAAGTTGTGAATTTGAAATATAACCATAACTTCTGAATCATCTGCCAAATAAAACTATAATGTGCCTACATTCTTTCCTTAAATAACAGAGCAGAGCAAACGGAAGAATGACCTGAATCCTGTTAAAAATGTATTTAACACAAGAAATGAGAGGAGAAGACCACTTTTAAAGGCATAATAAAATCGCTCTTGTAATTTTCATCCGCTTTGAACATTCTGCGCTACTACAAAAGGAATTCCAAAAATACAGAGAAAATTACAAAAAAGGAAAACAGAGCATTTTCCACAAAGAAAACCTAAAGTTTAACTTTAATAGCAACATTTGACGGGTTCAAGGCATATTAAGCCGACTGCCTCAAACCCTATCCTGTACAGCCTAAATTCCACGCCTCAAGATCATTTTGAACGACACTTATATTTTCAATGGACAAAACCTAAGCCTTCGAATTACATATAGTAAGGACCTTATAAACCCTAATCTTCCATGGTTCAGTCCAAAATGACCGCGACATAGACCTTGGAGGCTACTACCTACACGTGGCCTTCCCAGACGCAATTAGGCATGCCGCCTGCCCTATCCAGAAGGTCCTTGATAGCTTGGGAGGGACAGAGGCCCAGCTGAACAGCTCGCTGCCAGCGCTCCATCCGAGTGAGTCCTAGGCATGGCCCGTACCGCATGTCCAAGTCAAACTCCCTCAGTATCTGCTCCACGCAATCCTCTTCCACCTCTGCAAACGATAAACAATGCTTAGAAAAAAAATGCGAGAGATGATGTTTCAAACCTTTCCTGTCCAGTTCTGAGCTCCCAGCTTTGATTAATAAGAAAACAATGTTAGAAAATTCATAACGGAAAGGACAGGAAAAACGTGCAAATGTACAAGCGCTTACCATAAACCTCGTCATATGAGGTGAGGGAGTCCGACGGTGCTGCCTCCGCCAAAGTAGCAGAGTGACTAGAAATAACATCATTTTCCTTCTTTAAATATTTTCCATTTTCAATCCTACCACTAAATTTAGTACATGAAGAATTTTGCGGCTTCCTCTGAGGATACAGGGCTTGCAAATCTGATCTCCTGTTAGCCATTTCAACGATTTTGATATCAAGTAGCACGCAGGTAAACTACAGAATTTCCATCCCCTTCAGCTATTTATAAAGGGAGCTCTGTTGCACGCCATTTTAACCTCGGGTCGGGAAAATTGTGGCCGTTGGAACCATGGTTAGGTGTGTAATTAAGACTGATTATAATTTTCTGGAAAGATCCTCTATTTGAAATTTGCGAGCGGTTTGCGGCTTCAAAACCCTACGAGAGATAAGGCGTAACTTAAAGAACCCGTAATTAGTGTGAAGAAAATAAATGCTCTATATAAATTATTTTTAATTAAACTAGCGATTGCACTTTTTGTGTGCAATTGGGTACGCCGAATTTTTGGTTGGAATAGTTATATTGTTTGAAATGGATCAACCTTAGTAAATTTGAAAAATATAATTTGATAATTAATTGCTATATGCGACAAGTGGTCATTGCAAACCTTGAGCTCTTGTTGTATTATTATTTTGAAATGCAACTTTTTTTAATTTGCATGTAATAGTGAACATATTGGTTGAGTATCAAATTGTTTTGTAATTTTGGATACAAAATTGTGTTAAATGATTTGAATGATGTCTAATACACGTTCTCCTTATAAATGTGTATATAGTATGTGATATAATTAAAAGAAATGGAAGTTCCAATATACTGTGAACAAGGCACTTTGCCTTGCGATCTGTAACTCTTCACTTGACGCTTGGAAGTTCCAATAATTAAAGGAAATGGAGCTTGGTTCTTGACTTTAGCTTTTGATCTGTAACACCTTACTTGACGCATATGTGTAAATTTCAAAAACAAATGGTAGCGTCACTTACATATAATTAAGAATAGTAATGTTCCATCAAAGAAAGGGGCAAATGAAGAAAAATGGACAACTAGTAGTAGTAAAATTTAGGAGTGTTTCCATTTTGTCAAGGCTTTGTAGACGCTAGTGAGCAGTGCTGATGAGAGGCTCCATCTCTTTTCACAGTTCAACATTCATGTTAAATATCATGACTTGTGTAAATAAACAATGGGAGGAGTGTGTAGGTAAGGAAGAAGACAAATACAATTTTGAAGATATAATAATTGTAATAATTGATATTGTGGTAAATAACAAAGTGGCATACCTGTAGTAGTTGAGATTCCCATTACTTAAAACCCTCATCAAACCTTACAGCTGGCCAAATTGGAGAAGTGAAAGGGCAATACCAGCGAGGAAGAGTGGAGCGGAAATCAATAGCGGTGGGGAAAGTGAAAAAAAAACAAAGGTGAAAAACAGCGAAAAAAATGGCGAGAAATGATGAATGGATTAGATTCGTTTACATGGTGCCGCAAGAAGGAAAGCATGAGAACGGACAAGTAAATAATGGCCTCCACATATTCCACAAATAAAACTCAAGATTCTGCACAAATTTAACGATGCCAATGAGACAAAATGGACAGAATTTGCTTTTGAAAAAATTACAAAGCCCTACCACAGTTTTAAAAAATTACAATAAGACGAATCACAAATAGTCTCCCTACAGCCGCTGCGGCAATCTATTAACAGTAAACGAAACATTGATCTCACAAAATACAGAAATATTCCAGTGCAAGTATATTCCAGTCATCGGGCATAATGGACAGCGCTTTCAAATTTGCTAAAATACTGATTCCTGCCGGCGAGGTGCGTTGAATCGGTTTCCAGACAAATATAAAACTTGTAAGTTTGTAAGGTTTCCCAAAAAGGCAGAAACGTAGCCGGAAAGATCATTATTTGAAAGGTGTAGATAACTCAAGCTTTTCAACGAACCTATTTCGTCTGGTACACTTCCATCAAGACTGTTGACAGACACGTCTATGTGTTGCAGCATTGATAAGTTGACCAATTCAGCGGGAGGATGCCCTGAAAGAAGATTATTGTACAACCATAGAATTTGGAGGCGCCTGAGACGGCCAAGCTCATCTGGAATGGGACCTTCTATATTGTTTCCATAAGCAGCAAACAGTAGCAGGGCGTGCAATTTCCAATGCTTGAAGGGATAAAACCATTCATTTGGTTTTCATAGAGATATAGGTGTTCCAGCCTTTGCAGGTTACCGATTTACCATGGGAGATGCAGTGTCCTCACTCCAAAGTTTCTATGTCCGCCTCCTCCTACCTCGTATCTGCTCTCAGCGTTTCCAATGCTCTATGATATAAACTTCAGCAATTCTTTGTCTCCAATGTTCATTCAATCGACTGTCCTTGCGCCATCTGATGTGATAGAATTTACATAATTTATAAACAATATGATCCGACGAAATGAAATCCGATTTGATCCCAAGATCAATGAAATCTGATTTGATTTGATGACGAACTTGCTGGGAGGCGTGAAACGCAACTTGCAGTACCGTATTATTTTAAACAATATGATCTGATGAAATGAAATCCATTTGATCCCAAGGTAAATGAAATCAGATTTTTTTATTTGATGACGAACTTGCTGGGCGGCGTGAAACGCAACTTGCAGTACCGTATTATTTTGAAAAATGAAATAAAGGCTCATATGACTTTAATCATCTCCCAAGCCCTATGGAACCGTCGATTAATGCATGGGGAGGTAAGAAGCCATCAGATGCATTCGATGTTGACTGGAATGAATGTACACCTTATTAAATGCCTTCGATGTTCGATGTTGACTGGCGTGTTAGCGATGAACTGTCGAGTTTGGAGAGTCGTCTCCAGGATGGCTGCAGCGTCGATTTTAAAAAATGGTTTGGTGCAGTTCATAGTAGGATACGCGTAAATTAATAACAAGATTCTAAAGTGCTATTAAATGGTTCATAGTCTGCAAATATTGTATATTTATATTTTTATCACTAAATGGTAGAGTGTTTGTTTAACAAGGTTTACATATTTATGTTTCTAAGTCGGTTGATATTATTTTTAGTTCCTCCCTAAGTCAGGTTACTATTGCATTCCCTCAATATGCATTTGGTATGCAGCGTTTATTTTAACATATTATTTTTTGTTTCTGGAGTGTGAATTTTAAAACTTATTTTTGATATTTGAGAATTAACATTTATCTTTTTTCCTATTTGTCCAAGTAGCTCTATAGATATTTTTTGTTTAAAAAAATTAGAAAAAGAGGAAGGCATAGATTGATTAAATAAAAATGAAAGATTAAAACTGGCAATTGGGGGTACAAAATCCATTAATGCATAGTTAATGCATTAAATGGCATCTGGCTGGAAGAGAAAGCGTTGGAACCATTAGATGGGTCTGTGTGGTCAGTGTGCTTTGATTATTAACATAGATTAAAGTGGAGCAATTTGTTTTTAATTTATTCTGCAAGTCCCTGTCGGACGAGAGTTTATAGTGAGCTAGTGTTGTGGGAGTTCGAAGCAGTGCAAGTAGCAAGGCTTTTGTGATTCTCTATTTTTTGAAATAACATTTTCATCCCACTTTGGTTCATCTATTGTGGAGTTCGGGGAAAATTAACATTTTCTTCACATTCTGTGCGTACTCAAAATCTTTACACAAGTGAGCACATGTTGTTTTCCATTGAATATTGGTGCTCTCGAGTCTGAAGTGGGTTTCAATAGCAATTTCAATTGTGTAGTAGTTTTTTTTGGTTGCATAACATACCTTAATTTGTCTCTATGAGGAAAAAATTATTGGCTTGTAACTGAAGTTTCAAACATGAACTGGCTTTTTTAAATATTTGCGGTTTTGAGTCTGTTGCCACCAATACCAAATCTGTCTACTTTTGATGACATAAATTTGTTGTTGACCTTATGTATGGTTTGAAATTTGAAGCAAGGTTTCTTAACAATTTCAGTTCCTAGGTTTTCAAAATATTTACGGTTTTGAGTATGTTGACTCCAATTCATCTGAGCCCTTGTGTCTGTGATGCTCACTTTATTTGTTTTTCAATGGACCGTTTATAACACTGTAGGGTTTACAACCATTCAAGAGCATAGGGTTTAGTGGAAATATTGGTCGCATTGCCTATGATGGTTTGGCGTATATGAAGATTCCTATAGAAATCGCCAGGTTTGGCCTATTTTTGGTAGGGTTTTTTCCCATTGCAATAAAATGTGTGTTTGGGATCTGTCAACCTTCAATGGCAGTCGACAGGTCTTAAATTTTTTTGCTCTGGAGCTTTTCTAATTGTAGACTTCATAGTATTCTTTAAACTTCCTATGTTAGTTGGGTATTTTTTTGGCATTAGACGTCATTTTAGTTTCAGGGCCTTGAATTGAAGGGATTCTGTGATTTAAAATAAACATAGGTTATTTGGATAGTTAGCAATTGTTTCAACAGTGTTTGGCTTTATTTTCCAAAAAATTCTTTTACCATCAAGCTATGGGTTTGAAGCTAATTGGCTTAAATGCATTCTATGTTTTACATAAAATTGAGTACATATTAAGATCAAACTACCATAAAAATGCTAAGGATTTGAACTCCATCTCTTAAAGGATATGTGTTTCCCATTATACCAGTAGACTGTAGAATACAAAGTTTGATAGAAGTCATAAATGAATGTTGCTTCTTATAAATTCTAGGCAACTTCAAAATGCTCAAACGTGAAAAAACTAGGTATGATGTGGTTTCAAATAAATTTGTATTACCATGACACTCAAAAACTGTTTTAAAAAGTAATGTGATTGAACTTAGCTTCCTCCTATGCTTGCCTTGGGTGTGGAGTGGATTTGGCACAACTTTGTTTTAGGGTATGACCTGGGTTTGAACAGAGCATTCCTACACAAGTACGTCAGAAACAGGTGGAAAATTCAGGCAATGTACCATATACCTTGCTTAAGCCCTGCCTGGCTCTCACGAACCTAGAATAGGGGGTGCGTACATACCATAATTAGAATTTACCCACGCCTTTTCGATAGGTGCTCCAAGCCAGAAGCAAGGAAAACCAAGTCTGGGGTTGAACCAAGTGAATTCTAAACATTTTATGTTGTCCTTCCTATTGCAATTTGTTTGGAAACATTTTTTAGCTGTCTATGTAAACTTAAGGTAGTTCCACATGCAACAGTTGAATGTACTCAGTTCCTTTTGAATCTATGAGGTAAACTTAAGCTAGTTCCACATCCAATGGTTAAATGTACCCAATTCCTTTTGACATGTAAACCAGGCCAGGAGCAAGACCTGGTTGGTGCAAACCACGTATGGGGCTGAACCAAGTGAATTCTAAACATTATCAGTTGTCCTTCCTATTGCAATTTGTTTGGAAACATTTTTCAGTTGTCTATAAGGTAAACTTAAGACAATTCCATATTTAACAGTTGAAATTCCATCTTTTTGGATTAGGATGATCCCTTTTGAAATGCAATCCAGCCCAAGAAAAGGACCTGGATTGAAATGGATGAGGATGGGGGCTAGAGGGGCATAATCCAATAAATTCTACAACACTTCTCAGCTATTCTTCCTATTGCAATGTGTGTGGAAATATTTTTCAGTTGACTATAATCTATAAACTTAAGTCAGCTTCATATCCATCAATTGAAATTCCATCATATTAGATTGTGATGACAACCAAGCAAATTGGTTTGCACACAAGTTTTCAACTTTGGTGTAAGCCATTTAAAGATAAATATTGATATTTCAGTTTTTGTTGTGGCTTGTGTTTGTTTGTCCCTACAGGTTGAGATTCAATGCTTTAGGTAATCTAACAGTGCTGATAGACTTTGATTTTGGAATTTGGGATATATGCCAAGT
This sequence comes from Sequoia sempervirens, assembly GCA_007258455.2. Lineage (NCBI taxonomy): Eukaryota > Viridiplantae > Streptophyta > Pinopsida > Cupressales > Cupressaceae > Sequoia > Sequoia sempervirens. The sequence continues at coordinate 123,089 of VDFB02324389.1, read as the reverse complement.
ATACATAAATAATGTTTAGATAGAAAAACATGGAGAAACTTGCCTCAATCACTAGTGTGTTTGTAGAAAAGTTTTTGACTGCGTATTGTAGCAGCTGTCATGCCTAAAATTTTTGCAAGAAAAACACAACAAATTTTTTTTATAAAACTAATTTAGACTAAAATTGTCATGCCTACTTTTAATGGGGCCAACTCACCCGACACAACTTACACATTACGCCACTACAACATGACCTATCTGCTAGAGTTTAACTCTCTACTTGATAGTATGACATAACTCTATATGAAAAGATAGTAATGTTAGTTTCTATGAAAGAAACTTCCAGTGGTAAGAATGTTCTAGATGATAATAATGTTGCTAGCATGGATGCAATAGTTACTATTCGATCAAGCTATGTTAATGTTTCTTCCAATTGGTCTGAAATATTGATTGAATTAACATTTTCAATTTATCATACAATGCATCATTATTGTTCCACCCGAAAGATATTATTACCAATGTCGTAACAATTATGATCATTTACGCTCTACTAAAAAAATAATTAGTCCTTGTACAATCTTAATACTAATATTAGGTTGTCGTTATTTTTCCTTATATTATTCATTATTATAAACACCCATATTAAGCTTAGAATTAGTACTCAAATGGGATGGCGGTATTGGCATTAACTGTACTTACATCATATTAGTAATGTGTTTATTAAATTTACTCTTGGTCGCATTATACTATAAGCATGACTCTTATCGGTCTTATCAATTATTCCTATTAGCAACGTTGCTTATGTTTACATTATCCTCTAGCATGGATATTGAATTATTTGATTCCATAGAATAACGCATATTAATATTGATAACACCCATTTTAACTATTTTAATACCACCCTCTAAATTGAAGTATTAGTGTATCCTTACCCTTATTAAACATTATTATCATAATATTGACTGTGTATCCACTTAATAATATAAGATTCCTCTGGAACATAAAGTAATTTGCCACAACCAATTTCATATTTATACAAAAAAATATTAATTAATTAAGCATATTACCTTACTAAAAAAAATTATAACATCCTAAATACCAATACTAAGTATCATCTACACATTAGATGTGTATACTTTAATAATCTTTATTATTATTTTTCTGAAAGAAATTACTCCTATAATATTTTTTTTATTTAACCATAATCTAAAATAAAATAAAATAACTTAAAATGTAATAAATGTAAAATATTTAGTACTTCATTTTCTAACTTATAAGTCACCTACCCCTTCCTTTAACTTTAATTTTTTTGAACCTTTTCAATTTAGGTACTTGAACATGTTTCTTTTATTTTAATCGAAGTTTCCATCACTCTTTTAGCTTATAATAAAAAGTCTACCACTATAAAGAGCCATGGTTATTCCTTTGGCTAATATTATTAGCGTGTATTTTTTATTTATTTTATTAAGAGCTCCCTCTGCACATGCTTTAATTTCACGTGAAGAATATCTATGGTTTATTATTAATCTTTGAATTTAACGCCGCTAGGAGTGTTCTCATATGAATGAAATTACCGAAAGAGGCCCTTGATTGAGAAAACAATATTGAACTATCTAGGCTGAACCGACTCTTTTTGTTTTCATGGATAAAAATGTGTTTGACCCGGGATTAAAGGAGCATGCAAACTATATTAATTATGCTAGTATATACTTAACTACGTAGGATATAGGATGCCGTAATGTTTAACCTAAATGTGTTCATGATTAGGACCTTCACCGTAGCTTTCATTTTAATAAACATACTCTAAAAATCCGTGGAAACCTTATGTTCTCACTGTCGTTCGCCAAAATGGAATAGTGAAAGGTCAAAAGCAGTGGGGAAGAGTTTGGAGGGGCAGATGCCAATAGTGGCGGGGGAAGTAAAAAAATAAAAAAAGAAAACGGTGAAGATCAGCCGGAAAGTGACGAAGAATATTGAACGGCTGAGTTTTGTTTAATCGTCTTGCATCGCTATGGACGCAAGGTAGCTGTCCATACGATTTTACAAGACAGACTCGAGAGTTCAATGCTCTCAGCACCTTTCGATAGGAGACAGCGTGTCGAGTTCTGTTGCTCCCTAAGTTCTCTGATGTGCCCACCATTCCTAATTTTAGATGTTCTTAATTTCACTGCCAGCAATGAATTATTTTCTCGATTAGAAGCATTACCAGCAAGGATCAAATTTAAAGACTATAGTCTTCCCTTTCCTCTACTAACTTCACGATATGAGATACCCTTCAACAACATTTATTAATTCTACCAACTTCCATCCAAGACCGGCCTGGGCGACTTACCACTAATACGCTGCTGCATGGGTATACGCCAAAAAAGAAAACCTGATATCCACAATTGGCTGTTTGAGGAGGAACTCAGATTAATAAATAATAGCAACATTATTCTTTGCGTATTACAACTCCTTTACTCTTCCAAGTACATGGCACCATTAACTATTTAATATTACATACTTGCTCTCTTACATAGAAAGTACACTATTCGGCTTGCACTTATGAAACCAGCCAGAAACTCACGCCGTAGTACCGTCCCATACAAGTCAACAAGAAGACGTCTTGGAGTGGAACATATGATCATTCAGTTGGACAATCAAGCAGCACGCATGCCTTTCGCAATTCCTCACAACCACTATCACATCCAACTGAGGGGACAGTCTCTGTAATTGTTTACTGTCATACGAAGGAGTGGTATGGCCTGTAATAAATCGCAGCCTAACCTCTTAACTATTGCGTCAAAATCCAACTCTAAGGACCTGATCCTACCTTTACTATACCGCTGTGATCAACTACATCTATTTTACCTTGAGCCCAAAGAAAACACTCCTCTAAAACTCGATTATTTTGCTGCAACGCCTGGGAGCTATGGCAGAACTGGGTGGCTTCTAGCAATGAACTCCAAGAGTGGTGATGGGGAAGCACTACCTATTGCACAAACTTATTATCATAGACAGGGAATCCCCACAGGCATAACACATATTTCAGCTGAACTGCCTCCCATCCATACTGAGTAAATATGTATATGGAATTGGGAATCACACGGTGTACTCGTTATTATGTCTTTTTTTTTTCTTTGACAAGGCTTCTGAGTGTAAATCAAAATGTCCATATACGCACGTTTCTGGTTATATATTTGTTTATTTGTATTTTTCTACTTTTCTTCCTCCCCCATCTTTTTCACAGATTGCATACCTAGAACTGCACCGTATACCGAGAGTCAGTTGTCTTATGATGGGATGAAGGGGTTCACGAGATGCACTGCAACCTTCTTGTCCTCTGCGAGTCCAACATGATTCAGTTATTTGCAGCCCTTCTATGGCAATCACATTAAAAAGGGGAGTTTACCGGGCCTCCTATATTATTTTAATTTAATATCTTTATGATGGTAAGCACGAGCTACTTAGAGTGGAATTTAAGGGAATAGAGTACTAGATTCTTTTTTTTTATATATATATATACTCATGTAATCACCCTAGTGTTTACTGCAACATAAAGGAACATATCTATTTTTCTTTATTCCTCTATTTTTCTTATGCAAGGAGCAAATCAGAATGTTAATTAGAACCCCTACATTAAGATCTTCATTATGAATTCACCGGTTTTAGAGGCTCTATAGAAATGGCCTCACATTTCACATTCCAATATGGGAAAGATCAAAGACACTTAGATGCATACAGAAGTAAACATGCACACTTTTCATCAAGAACAGAGATGAGGTGATCACCACTTCAACATTAACTTTTAAATACAAGAGTCTGCCATTTCAATACAAGGAGCATCAAACTTTCCTTTATTTAGTCCACAAATCTTTTAGTAGAAATAACAATACAAAAAAAACATCTTGCTTCAGCCTTTTTATAAGAATACATGACAATGAATAAGGCCTGAATTTTCAGATTTACAACCAGATTTATAGTTCATTTTTTTGGAGTCTCAATGTACACACTTTCATATTGACTAGATTAGATTGATACAAAGTTTCCAACGGAACAAAATATAAAAATAAAACACATCAATGGGTCTTGCTCTCCACCCTACCGTAATAGCGTCATGGAGCCTCGTGGGCTCTAGCCATACCCTCGAGCAAGGAAATATTTTAGCTCCAACATGATGAATGGAAACTCTTTCAGATTTTTACAAAGAATAAGAATGCCATAACACCAAATCTATTGTATCTAGGTTTTCTACTCTCTATTTCAACCATGATCCATGCAACCTACCACTTTCTTACAAAAAAAATAAACAAAGGACAAATGGAAACAAAGAAGAACTTATCTCTTTTCTTTAAGTGAGGAATTCAACTCTTTTGTCCTTCCCTTCTCTCCAAAACAAGCCATCTTGATCACTATCTTTCAAAAAGACTCCTCACACCTTCTCATTCTTCCCACTATCTTCACTAAAGTTCTCCAAAAGGAGAAGTGGGTAGCACCCCACTCTTCCTTCCTCTCTCAGGATATATAGAAATTTCAACTTGCAACCCTTGAATGGGGAGGTGTGAAGTGTACCTATCTCCATCAATGAGCGTATTTTCCTTATTGAAGAAGAAACATGCACTTGGACAAACCCTCCATCTTTCCATCACATCCTCTCTTCAAAACTCGCCACTCTCCATAATGAGGACTTTTCAAGGGTCAAATTATGTCCTAGGGGCACTATTGTATGCCTACTTGACCCCTACCACTATGGTATAGACCCTAACCAAGGAAATTGACCAACAACCCTCTTTAAAGACCCATTTAAAGACCTATCCGAATTTCAACCTGGGTAATGGTTTCTAAACCTTATCCCTCAACTTACAACTCACTTGGAACACAAATAAATACCCTCTCAACCCAAAATATAAATCATCTTTTTTATATCAACCCTTACCACCTTACTCTATCAACTTGTTAATTTTATTTCCTTCTAAGCCTCGAAAGGGGGGGTCAAATTCATCACCACAAGAAGATGTCTTTTGATCTACTCAATGGTCTTCCCTTCTCATATTGGCTCTTCCTTTCCTGCACGTTACCAATGAAACCATAAACAACAATCATATATCACATTAATCTGATAGCTGAAATAAGATTTAATTTTGCAACCATTTCATTTACAATTCCAACTCATATTTATAATTTACGATTCCAAAATCCTTCATGGTAGAATAAATAGAATGTCGGAATGATAAGCAAGAATATTATCAAATGATCACACTATTTGTCATCCACAATACATCTTACCATCTATTTAGGAATACATAAAATAGATTAGAGTTTTACTAATCACATGCAAGGTGAGGCCTTACAACAGCCTTCATTTGGTGCTTCTTGATTTGTTTTAAGAATTATAAGCTACCAAATGTAGCATCTATTAAAAATTAATAGTTTACATTCTTGGCAAGTATCGAGCAAGCCTCCAAGTACTTGATGTTTTTTTCCCTGTGCAAGTTTTTGCAAGGTCTACTTGCCTAGTCTGCAAGGTGAGTCCAAGTTGAAAACTCGTTGTTGCGCTTAGTCAATGTTGGATAAAGAAAACTGACTTCACATGTCAACAAAGAGATGATATTATCATATTGTTATCAAATTAACTTGTAATTTTTCACTTGCCTAGATATGCAATTTATGATGATGATTTTAAAATACAATCATCATAAACTCATAAAGTTATGAGTTAGAAACTAGCTATTGTATCCACTATCGAGCTTGCATGATGATGTGATTTTCTAATCTATATGTATTCAAGAATAAAATCTAATATAAAACACTTCAGCATGGTTTTTTACTTTTTAGTGTCATTTGATACATTTTGTGCTTCAGTGAGTAAATTGTCTTGAATTTGTATGATTTATTTTACTTCATTTTCCCATTAGCAAACTACATCCAAATACCTTTGTTAATGTCTTCCATTGTAATAACTGCCTTACTAGTTCTATCAGCTGTCTACCTTGTCCTGAACAAGTAATTTTTGTTTGTATATTGTAAAATTGGCAAAGCTATTTTTTGTGGAATATGTCTGCCACTCCTAGTTGTTTCTCTACAATTGAGAATTACCAATTTGTTTCTTGAGTATCATAGGTTTCTGTCAGCATTTGAGATATAGTTGATCACTTTTTGCATGTTGGCACCTTTTGCAAGTATACATAAAATACAATCTTTTTCTTGATATTTTTTTTTTTTCTGATGCAGATGTGTTATAATCTAACTTGTGATTACCAAGTAGACTTTTTGCACTACCTTGGTCTATTGATCAAGATGCATGTATTCTTCAAGATCAACATCATCATCATCATTCACATTAGATGATGTTGGTAGATAAGAAGAACCACAAGTAGCTCTGCTGCCAATAATAGTAAAAGTATGCTAGCAATTTGCCTAAAAAAGTGAACCTCACAGTCTCTTCTTCAAGAATCAAGTATATTTGCACATGAAAAGTTAGTGCAAGTGTTTGAGCGCTAGTCGCCACTAGCTCACAATCAAAACATTTAAATTGTTGTATTCAGAATATGATATGCAAAGCATTAGGTTTTCGTATAATGCCACTATCTCCGCACATTGCCACTATCTCCACACACTACCACTATCTCCACACACTGCCCTAAAAAAGGATGTTTGTTTCCTATCTTTCTCCAATGAAGAGAAAATAAAGACTTTAGTTTTGTTTCTATTTACCTTCATTCCTATTTCTTCACAAAGGAGATGTAATATTTTCAAGTGTTCTATTGAATTTTGAGTTTGGACTTGGTGTAATTTTAGGAGTTTGCATTTTTGTAATTTTTTTGGGCTTTGTTGCTATTTTCTTAGAAAGACGAAAAATTGTTCTTGGTTTCCTAATTAGAGCTTCTTACAGGAGCCAGTGCTTCTAATTGGAGGAGGCAAAGGAGTATAGTAGGTGCAGCCAATTGTTTGACAATAAAGTACAAGGTGAGTTTCTAGAATCAACCTTCTGCTTTGTTTCAAATGGCATAAATATTTTTGAATATAGTAAATGTAAAAAAAAGCTATCAAAAGGATAGAATTTATATTCTTTGAGTCTATGTAAAAATTATGCCTTCCACATAATTGTGGAAGATAGAGCAGAAGGTTGATTCAAGAATCTCACTTAATTGACTGTACTTGTACTGATATGGTCACTTGTCTCCCGGTGCAACTAGAAGTATTCCTTCCTATTATAAGGACAAGTTTGACAAATGAGTATAGTGAATGACATATGCTATATGATTCATAAAAATGAAGCAATTGGAGTCGATAAGTAGATCACTATTGCAATCATTTCATTAGTGAAATGTTGCACAAAGAAACATGCATTATTGCAATAACGTGATATCAAATATGCAATTAGTACACAATGTTTTGCTTTGTTAGCCAATCACATTGTATAATTTAAACATATTTCTTCCTATTTGTATAGTTTGAATATAAATCCATATTTTTAATGTCTACAAATTATTTTAAACTGCTAATACACATGTTACATTTGCAACTGTTAAACATATGCCTTTGTATTTGTATAGTTTGAATTTAGGAGCTTATTTTTAATATTTAAAAATTAGCATTTATTAGTTCCTACCATAAGGCAGGTTACTATTGCATTCCTTTGATATGCATTTGGTATGTAGCATTGGCCAATCACATTTATTTATTTTAACATATTACTTTTTGTTTCTATAATGTGAATTTTAAAACTTATTTTTTATATTTGAGAATTAACATTTATCTCTTTTCCTATTCATGCGAGTAGCTCTATAAATCATTTTTTGTTTAAAAAAATTTAGAGAAATAGGAAGGCATAGATTGATTAAATAAAAATGAAAGATTAAAATTGATGGTTGGGGGTACAAAATCCATTAATGCATAGTTAATGCATTAATTGGCATGTGGCTGGAAGAGAAGCTGCTGAAACTGCTGGATGGGTATGCGTGGTCAATGTGCTTTGATTATTTAATATAGATTAAAGTCCACCAAGTCGCTATGGGTCGCTATTATCACTTTGTGCATGTTTTTTTTTTTACTCTTTATTCTGCAAGTCCTTGTCCTATGAGAGTTTACTGTTTGAATTTTAGAGCTTATTTTGAATATTTAAAAATTAGCATTTATCTCTTTTCGTAATGGTAAGACTACCTCTATAATACATTTTCCTTTAAGGAAATTTGAGAAATATGATAACACAAATTTGGACAAATATTTTGGCACTAAATGCATAAATAGACAAAAAATTCATAGATAAAAACTGGCAGGTAGGGGGTGCACAATCACTTAATGCATAGTTAATGCATTAAATCCCACTTGGTCCAATGATTACCCGTTGAAAGCATTGGATGCTTGCAGACGCTCATTATGATTTGTTCACTTAATGCCAATTAATGCATTCAATAGGAATCTAAAGTCTTGGTTTCTGTCCATAAAAAACTTCAAGCTTTTTGTAGTTAGTTACTCTTACTATTACTCTCCAAATGTTTCCTACAACGACATCTTTCTTGAGGTGACCATACAATAAGTGATTTTTCATCCGTTGTATTGAGACAATAGATTGCCACCAAAGCTCTCGCAATTTGCACCAAATGCAAAAATATTTTTCCAAATCTCTCTATGTCACCTTTATTTTTCAAAGAGTTTTAAAAAAATGTATTATAGAACTTCTCTTACCATTACAAAAATAGCTTTATAATAATGTCTAAATATAGAAAATATGTTGTCGATAGCAAGGTACAGAAATAGAAACAAATGTATTTAAATCATACAGTGTGATTGGCATAATGAGCAGAGAGGGTTCTCATTCAAGTTGTTTTCCGTACAAACAAAACTACATAAGAATATTGTTTCATCTTTATGAATAACATAGTATATGTCATTCATTGTACTCATTTGTCTAATTTTTCCTTGTAACATGGATTGATACTTTGAAGTGTACTAGGTACAACTATACTCAAACATTGAAGGAGAAAGTGCAAGGTCGGATTACCAAATTGATCTTCTTCTTTCTTTGCGAATAAATATAGATTGTTGCATATATGTATTTCAAAAATAAAACTAATTGTTGCAGCTTCCTTCATGACCTCCATTGATGTTTATTTAGAAATGAATGCAATTGTGCCCATTTGTCTAATTACACCTACTAACATAAAATGATACTTGTAATTGCAAGAAAAGCCAAAGGTACATACTAGTACAAGTGGAATCGACAATTCACCGAAAAAGTAGGTGAGACTCTTAGATCAACCTTGTCTTTTTATTGCAATGTTATAACAATTGTTGCATATGCCAAATGCCATATTTTTTTGGAAGAAAATGAAGTCATTTTTGCAATATTGTACACCTTCTGCCTTTAAGAAGATTGTAGACAATAAAGGACAAGGTTGATTCAAGAATCTCACGTTCTACTTTGTTATAGAATTATACAAATGAGTACAATGAAAGACATATGTTGTGTAATTTATAAACATAAAACAATTACTATGAATAAAAAGTTACTCTTACAATGAATACATTAGCAAAATGCTACAAAGGAAATGATTAGCCGATGTTGCATACCAAATGCATATCGAACGACTGCAATTGTAAGTTGTCTTTTGAACTAGAACAAGTCAGATCATAAATCACTATTTTGAAGTTTCAGCATATACCAACATCTACAAATATAATTTTCCTTCAGCATTTATGAAAATAGTTTTTTTCTATGCTACCCTCAGCTATATGTTAACTAATTATTCTGCCTATGTGCAATATCCATAGAATAGAATATGCTCTTATAATGCTACTCAGAAACTTAGTTTGCAGTTTGAAATAACTTATAAAGTGAAAAGCCTCTCTTTTAGGTGGAATGGTTTCCACCTATATGCATTTAAGCCTCTTTTGTTGAGAAGGTTGATTATATGTGCAGCAAGTCCTTTCTGTGGAAATTGCTTTAAATGCATTTTAAGTTATACTTTTCTTCCAACTCCCACAACACCAGCTCACTGTAACCTCTTGTCTGGCATGGACTTGTAGAATAAATTAAAAACAAATTTTTGCACTTTAATCTATATTAAATAATCAAAGCACACTGACCACGTGTACCCATCCAGTGGTTCCAGCACTTTCTCTTCCATCCAGATGCCATTTAATGCATTAACTATGCATTAATGGATTTTGTACCCCGATCCATTAGTTTTAATCTTTCATTTTTATTTAATCAATCTATGCCTTCCTATTTTTCTAATTTTTTTAAACAAAAAATGATTTATAGAGCTACTCAGATGAATAGGAAAAGAGATAAATGTTAATTCTCAAATATCAAAAATAAGTTTTAAAATTCACACTATAGAAACAAAAAGTAATATGTTGAAATAAATAAATGTGATTGGTCGATGTTGCATACCAAATGCGTATTGTTTACTATTTTCATTTCACAAATTTGGCACACCAACATCACAAGAAGTTGTGTACCAGAATTGCAGCTAATTACGGAGCTTTATACATCATTTATTGCATTTTTTGGTATGTGATCGGCATTCATAATGAGTGCACCAACTTGAGAGGCCAGATTGAACACAATTTATTGTTGATCAGGATTTGTTCAGCCTTCACTCCATCTTTACAGCTCTACCACTTCACCCCTAGCTATAATAGCAGCTCTACAGGTCTTTTGGATGTGTTTTAGTGACCATACAGGTCTGATTTTCATCATCATTGCCTACATCTACTGTCCATAAATCTATACAATGTCTTATGGGACTTCAATAGATTGTTCTAAGTCTGAAATTTTGTTTCCAGCTTGTCTATCAGTCAATATATTTGTTCCAGTTGATGCAAATCAAGTAGAATCAGTTTTCAAAAGGTTACAAGTTGATATTTGATTCAGATCTAACTGTTTTTGACAGCCTACAATTTTTGAATAGAAAAATGCTTTCTATTGTCAAGTTTAACTTAATTTTTGAGATATAAGTAAGCTTCATAATTATAATATATTAAAGCATACTGAAATCTATGTGCATGCATGCCTGCATTAATGTTTCCCAATGTTGATGAATTATAAATTGAACAAAGAGAAGCAAATGTACTATAAAGAAGTAAAAAACCCTTATTTGTTACACTAAAATTATTACCAAATACTTTTAGCTAAATAATGAAACAATTATTGCAAAAAGAAGTGCTAAGATGCATGAATAGAAAAATCAAACTGACTATTGGACTGAAGCTAGATAGCCACAAGGAAAACAGATATACAAACTTTTAGGTGATTTATTTTGGAAAAGTTCTAAAAGATGATCTTGGTCTCATGGGCCCATATAAATCATCACCATTATGATTGTAGAATAGATAGAGCATAACAAGCTATGATGCACTATTTAAATAAACTAGTGCAAGTTGCCTGGACTGCTAATGGATGTTGTTGCAAGATTCCAATGGTTGTTGTGAAGCTTTCACAATGTGCATACTATGCAAAGATATTTTCACAGATTTTGATGACAAAACACAAAAAATATTCTAAAATTACATAGTGTGATGGAGCAAATCAGCAAAGAAGATTCTGATTCAACTTGATTTACATGCCAAAAAAACTACACAAGAATATTGTTTCATGTTTATGAAAAAATAGTATATGTTTTTCACTGTAGTCATTTGTCGAATTTGTGCTTGAACTAGGAATAAATCCTTGTGATTGCAATAGGAGACAAAGATCCACATTGCTACAAGTGTGCTCAATCATTCAACAACAAAGTGCAAGGTCAGCTTTTCAAATTAACTTTCTGCTTTCTTTTAAGTGCAATAAAAATTCTTCCATATAGGCATTTCATAAAGTTTTATGAACATGTTTTCATTTAATAACATTGCCAGACAATCAAATAATATTGCTTGAATCACTTAGTAGGATTATTCTTATTGCATTGCAAAAAAACAAGAAAGTTAATTTGAGAATCTGACATTGCAAATGAGTACAGTGAATGACATGTATTGTGTTACTCATAAAGGTGAAACAATATCTTTCTATAGTTTTTTTTGCATACAAAACAACTTGAATGAGGATTTTTTTGCTCATATACCCAATCACACTATGTACTTTAAATATATAAGATTCTATTTCTAATTTCAAGAATTAAGGTCACATAGATAGATTTGAAATTTTTTATTTCCCCATTAAAAGCAAATTGCAAGAACTTTGATGCAAACGTCTGCACAATGCAGTAAATGCCATAACATGAAGTTTTCTGTATTCTCATCAAAATGCCATCAAATACCTTGGCATTAAATGCACTCGGTTGATTGGGTTTCTGCTAAAATTGTAGCTATAATTAACAAAGCAAAGATTTTCATAGTGATTTGTTGGGCTTTAATCTATATTAAATAAACAAATTACACTGACCGTGCGTAGCCATCCACCAGTTCTAGCGGTTTCTCCTCCAGCCAGATGCCATTTAATGCATTCACTATGCATCCATGGATTTTGTACGCCCAGCTGCCAGTTTTAATCTTTCATTTTTTATTTAATCAATCTAAGCCTTCCTATTTTCCTAATTTTCATAAACAAAAATGATTTTTAGAGCTACTCTCATTAATACAAAAAGAGATAAAAGTTAATTTCCAAATATAAAAAATATTTTTATTCTATACCCCTTAGCCGCCAATTTTTATCTATGATTTTATTTATCACGGCTTAAATTTTACCAAAAATTCTTATAATGCACCTTAAATGTATCCACTTAATATGAGAAATATGTTGTCAATTGCAAACTAAACAAATTAAAAGAAACATTTTATGATCATACACTGAGATTGGCAATATGAGCAAAAAAGATTCTTGTTGATTGTGTATTGCATGCAAACAAAGCTATATGACAATATTGTTTAGTGTTTATGACTTGCATAGTATAGGTCACCCACTGTACTCATTTGTTTGATTTGTCGATGTAACAGGAATTGGTACATCCAACACAGTGGGAGACAAATATCTACAACAGTACAAGTATACTGAACCATATAGCGACAAAGTACAAGTCCAAATTGGAGAATCAATCCTTTCCTTTCTTTTTGCTTCAAAAAAATTCTTCTCTATATGAAATGTCATATAAACTTATGTAAATAGTCAACTTTCCCTATTACAATTGCATATAATGCATTGAAGGATTAGTATGCATTTAATACTATATGCATTTCAAAGTTAAACATTATTACAATAGTTGCATGTACATAGAAGACTTGTATGACATAACATTGAGAGTACCAATTTTGTCACACAGGCAAACAAGCACTAGGTAGCATAATGAGGTGACACGATAAAGATAAATAGGTAACATAGAAAAATACTATACATTGGCCATACAACCTTGGTAATTTAGACAATACCTTTCAATACTGCTGGTAGAAAACCTCTTCTAGCCTAAAACACATCAAGAAATAAAAAAAAGAAATGATAGACATGAGACCTACCAATTTGCAAAGCACCCGCAAATATGCAACATTGACAATGCACTTTAAAATGGGGCTTAATCACATTTACGTACAATGTTGGAGACTGTTTGTTTGACTCATTACAATTACTACTTAACAATTGCTACACATCCATTCAACTACGAAATGGAGCTATAGATTACTTCTTAAGTTGCCTTCAAAAAAAGGATGAAGAGGCAATTAAATCATACAACGATGAACTAGATCCTGACACTCTATATAGATTGCACAAAGTACTTGACCCAGAAACATATCTCCGTAGAATGTGATTATCTGCGAAACCAAGCACACACCATAGTGAATGTGGATTATGGGGTGACTTATTTTGCATTCACTGGCTATCCAAATGGTTGAACATACAAATATGCCTTTGGTCAACAAAAATAGGAAGAAAGTACTTAGACTTCAATAATTCTGGTCACACACAATCAGTCTCTATACTATTCCATGACACAAACTTTCTAAGTGGACACTTTGAACCACTTGTAAGAATTTAAACACAAAATCTTACTTCCCAACGGCTACTAAGGTTACATCAACTTAAAAAGCTCATCAGAAATAACGTACAATACCAAACTACTCATTCCATGAAGACACAAAACCTACATAGAAGCAGCAGCAATCTGATTCGCATGATCAAAGAAAACAATTTGAAATGTGAATCAACAATAAGACTTCACCATCTTAAGAATTTAATTAGAAATAAGAAACAAAATCAAACTATACCTAAGAGTCCAAAGAAAAAGAAATGTTGTCACTGATACAAATTTACAAAATTACAATACAAGATACACCAAAACATACATGTACAATTTGTCAAGTTTTGTGTTTCAACAAGTGCACCACAATATTCAAAGAGAAACAAAAATAGCTATATTGTGAACTGGTACAATCAAATTTCCCAACATTGACAAACTGCATATGTCGAGTATGTTACTCTGCATTAAAACAATCCACTATCCCAAAGTATGCCACCCCACACAAAATTAGAACTAATAGGTCATTGTCATATGTACAAATTTTGACCCACCTAGAAGAATGACTTGTGTCGCTTAGAATTGCATTTGCATAATTTTGGGAACTAGGCTGCAAGATCTCAAATAGGCCTAACAGGTTCCATCATTAATGTCCCTGTTGACATGAATATTATACAAAAGGCATTACCACAGTCGATTAACAACACAAACAATTGTTGTTTTGCTGAAAAGGTGTTTACAATATGCAAATGCATTTCAAAAAGGCATGGTGTGACCAAATATCATCATGCAAGCTTTGACTCAATTAACAAAGACAACACTATACAAAATGGACAAAGTTCAAGTCAACCAGGACTGGAAACAAGTTCTACAAAGAATTCAAGAAAATGAAGACAACCGTCCACTTAGCACAAGTGAAACAGACTCAGATAATGAAATGGAACATGAAAATCCATCATAAACTTTGATACACGGGTTTACTGAATCCAGAAGTATACATAGGATGTAGGACACAATCATTGAAATTGTACCTTCAGAACATAACTATCCAATCAGAATCTTTAAAGACAAGTATGTTGAGGAAATGAATTTCCCAACTTTATTCTTTGGAAAGCCATGCGACGATGATATTGTAAAAAACTTCACATATCAGAAAATAGCACAATGGGAGCTTTTATAATCACAAAGGTAGTTTGCATATCACACAACAAACATATTTTTCAAAGCTATCAAGATACTAATACAACAAGTCTTGTCTACAATGACATATTGAGATATTTTGTTGACAAGTACATTACTTGCAGCATTGAAGATTTTTAGCCTACTTTGGCCGCATTACACAAGCATCATCACACAAAGAAATGTAGGAGATCAAGAAAAACACTTTGTAGATACAATTTCCCTTTCCCACCAATGCGAAAGAGAAATACTTTTACCAATACTAGAGTAGATTGAAGCAATAACTTCAAATGCTTCGAACATTTTTTTGAAACTCCAAAACGCAAACTATGGTGAAACATTCAGTTTTGAAATATTTATAAATGAAATAAACTTAACTGAGGATGAATACATTATAGCTTTAAGCTCAATAGTAAATAGACCTACACTTTTTTTACAAAGAAAACCATCACAAATATGGAACAATAGTTTTGCAAGGAAAATTCCAGATCTTTGGAAGGCCATTACAGATGCCCAATTTGTGCTTAATGCATACGCCGTAGCAATGTACTGTAGCTCCTATATCGCAAAAGTAGACAAATCAATGACATATGCATTTAAAAGAATATGTAGAGATCACCAACAAGACAATATTGATGCGATAAGAATGGTAAGTAAACTTGGAAATGCCTTGCTCAACTTGCAACAAATGTCATCACAACAAGTAGCTCATATTGTTTTATCACTGCCATGATTAAATTACAGCTCAAGAAAATGCATATTCATTGATACACGATTTGACAATGACCGTACATTTATACTAAAATCTGTCAAACAATTAAACAACGAACCAGATGAATCAGAAAATGTACTTTCCAAATCTATAATAGACTACTATTTAAAATGTCCTCAAACAATGATAGACATATGTCTTGCAGAATTTGTTTCGAGATACAACAAAAATGGCACTGCAATTAAGCCAAAATCCAAACCAAATGTAATACGGTTTATCAATTTCAACAAACACTTTGATATAGAAAATCATTGTAGAGAGCAATTGGTTCTCTATGTACCATTTACTATAAATGAGAGTACACTCAAACAAAACTTTGCCTCTTGGGAACATGCATACATGTACCATGGAAAAACCATCTGCCCGAACAATGCAAAGTTTACCCATAACAGAAACTCCGCATGGGGTGACATTGAAAAAGCTATAAATTAACTCGAGACTCTTGAAGATTACAATGATACCAAGTTGGAAATACCAACAAAACTTAGACAAAATGAATATGACATACAAACAGACCTTCCAAACATAGGCCATAATAAACCAAATACCATGCATTGCAATGCATTTGAAATCGCAAAGCATCCACATATAATAGACAAGAACGAATACTACAAGTTAAGGTGAATGTTAAATAGAGAACAATAAGCAATTGTTAAAGATGTTCTAAAAAAGATGAAAAACATAAAAAAACCATTGCACTTGTTTTTGACTGGTGGAGTTGGAACAGGAAAGACTTTCATAGTGAAAGTCATATACCAAGCTCTCATTCGCATCTATAGCAACTTTATTGACAACAATCTAGACAATCCTAAGGCTTACTAACTGCATATATAGGTAAAGTAGCTTACAACATAGGAGGAATCATGTTGCATTCAACATTTCACATACCCTTTAACACATCAGAATTTTTTCCATTGAATACTGAAGTGTTAGACACTATGTCAAAGCACTAGATGATCAATTACATATTCCTTATAGACGAAATATCATTCGTAGGCTCAACATTCCTACGGTATATTGATAGACGACTACGAGACATAATGCAAATACCTACAACATACTTTGGAAATCTTGATACAATATTTTGTGGTGACCTCTACCAAGCACAACTTGTCCTTGACTCCGTGGTATTTGAGAGTAAACCTACTGCAATTGAACTGATGCCTTATAGTTTCTGGAAAGAACACATAAAATGCTACTCACTGGTCATAACTATGAGACAAAAGGATGAAAATTTTATTTCAATCCTTAATAGACTATGAGTAGGCATCCAAACAAATGATGACATACATTATCTCAACCAAGTTTTCTTTCTTCCTACACCATTGGATCCAATACTTCCATACCTCTTCTATAGGAAAATCGATGTTGATGCACACAACAATAAATTGCTATCAATCATTCCAACTCAAATGGTAGTACTAGATGCAATTGATTAACATGATGAAAATTTCAATGCAATACGACTCTATAGTCATACAACTAGCCTTCTAGCTCAAATATGCTTAAAACCAAACATTCTTGTCAAAATCTATGTAGGCAACTACAACACACAGGATGGCCTAGTAAACGGTTCAGATGGAATATTTAAAGCATCTACAAAACAAAACAATATTGATATTGTCTGGATCAAATTTAATGACCCATCAATTGGACACCAACAATGCACAAAACTAGCACAATGCTACACTGATGTAATTCACAAAGAATGGGTGCCTATATTGCACATTAGTAGGCCAATTCAAAAAATTACATCAAATAAGAAAATTACAATTAGAAAACAATTCCCAATACAAGTAGCATGTGCACAGACCATACACTGGTCCCAAGGATTGACAATGCAAGCTTTGGCTTTTGACCCGACATGCATTAGACAACATGGATTAACTTATACAACCCTGTCACGAACGAAATCAATAGAATCATTATTTTTGTTAAAACCTTTAACTGCAAAAAACTTCAAAGTTAAGGACAAAATACAACTAGAAATGTCTCGCCTTCAATCATGTGCACAATTTTAATTTGACAACCAAAGTACATGTCCACACAATAAATCACATATGCTTCTATGCACATTAAACACTCGTAGCTTAAAATCACATGCAGATGACATTTTCAATGACTATGACATAATGCAATCTGACATCTTATGTCTACAAGAAGTGCATATGCATCCCTCTGAACCAAACATCTTACTCCAACATTTTAATAGCTTCACTATACATACCATACATGGCATAACAACTTTAACTAAGAAACATCTATTTCTATTGAAAACAAAGCAACACGAATCAACAAATATTGAAGCCATCACATCAACAATAGTACTACCTACCAATGAACTCAATGTTTCTAATATTTATGCAAAACTTGTAACTGCCATTGATGAAATAATAGCAATCTTGCAAACAATTATTGCATACACAAATTCAAATAACATGTTGTACATTGTAGGCGGTTTTAATGTGGACATGTCTTCAGAAAACAAAAGCAAAATAATACTTCACAATTATATGCAAAACAACAATATACATTTTTTGTTAAACCAATCACACAACATGAACAAGCTGCTAATTGACCACATTTGGTCTAACACAACTACAAGTATATGCTCCATTTACAAATTAGAGGCATATTGGAGTGACCACAATCCAACTTTTCTAAAATTGCATCTTATGCAATAGATCAATTCAACTTTGTACCAAATATAAGCCTATATCACTAATACATTTTGCAATACATTTTCCAATACTATATCAATTCTTTGCAGGACATCAATGGATGCAACAAAAAGACAAGCAAAGTAAATGCAAACTATGCAAGAAGAATCAATACAATGGTAAAGTACTTACAGTATTATCCTTTCACACCCATTTGCCCAAATTACCAATATTAAAATAACATTGCTCTAATTGTTTGCATAATAAAAGTGAAAAAACCTAACGTCATTTCAATTGAGCAGCTAAATGCAAAAAGAGCAAGAGACACTTTCCAAGGTGATGTGCTCGTCGTCTACAAAGCAACATTGGACAAAGCCAACAAAACACGAGAAATGTTGTGCGCTGATTTAACAGATGACAAAGTAGAAATGACAATTACATTAAATGTTAGTGGAAACCTTGTCCACCAACATGAACACAAAATAATTCCAAGATCAACAATTTTAATTTCAGGTTTTGAAATTGCACCTAGAATAGATTATTACAGAGGCGATTGTGATTGCATTCTGATTTTAACAAACACAAGCACAGTTGAAAACATCCTATGCCTCTGTGAAGAGTGCAAATTCATTCCAAGTACAACTATCAACCAGCTACTAACAACCACAAATGAGTACCCAGCTGGAACAATAGGTGTGTTGGTGGTTGGTGCCAAGAAAATAGGTAACCAATTTGCAATTCAATTGCGACTAGCATATGAACAACAATACTTTGCAATAGAAGACCAACTGCATAGAAATAAAACTCCTACAATGCTTTTCAAGAATATTGTAAAAAAAATAGATCAAAATAACACATTCCACACATGCTGCTCAACATTTATCTGTAAATTCAATGACAAAAGAACCATGGAAAGGTTGGATAGCTTATTACACTCAACATTTAAGGTACCTACTTTCAATTTTTTCAACTGTTACATTCAAACTTGTATTTTCTACCTCTTCTAACAATATTCAAACAAATTTTGTAGGTCTCCGGGACTTTAAGAGCAACAAATGTATTTTCCAATCCATTTCATGCATGTTGTCCAAAATGCAAATACAAATTCACCAGCTATGGCACGCTCGAGGAGAAAACTGCTCATTGCAATCAATGCAACCAATAAGTCAGTTACACATATTGTTTGCATCTAAAAACTACTATCACAACATACAACAAACAAACAATCCATTGTTCAGTTGACAAGCTCACCATGCAGCATCTACTGCCCACTCTCCAAAACGTGAGCTTTGAAGACTATATCAAAGACAAATCAGCAGTCATATTCACACTGCGAGACTTCAGCATTGAAGGCCATTTCAGCATTGGCCAAAACAATGTCATAATTGAAGCCATTTTCCTTAGCAAATGAACAACAAATGCCACCACAAGGTAAACAAATTACTCATATGCAAACTTATTTTCTTTGATATTTTAACACTTTTTCTCAAATTCTACAAAAACTATTTCTCTTATAGTAAGCATATTGTTGATATTGCAAGGAATAAAGAATACAAGAAATGAGACTAATATTTTTTGGATTTCAATTTTCTCGCTTTCTAATGTTGGAATGGTATCTTTGCTCTTCACATGTTGAAGACATCTTCATTTTGAAGAAATGGTACTCCTATTATACATTTAAAAAAAAACAGTTGTTGCCATCTAATTTTCTATAAGTCACATCGTAGGTTACTATTTTGAAGTCTTAGCATATACTCTAACATCTATAAATCTAATTTTCTTTTTGCACCTATGAAAACAGTTGTTTTCTATGTTCCTCTAACATATATGTTAGGTAATTATTCTGCCTATGTGCAATATCCATACAATAGAATATGCTGATATAATGCCACAATTGCCTTTTTTGTTGACTACGTTGAGTACATGTGCAACAATTTCTTTCTCTGCAGATTGCTTTAAATGCATCTGAGTGGTTTTTTTTTTGCCTGTTGATGTTAGTTTTTGTGCCTTTGTATTTTGTTAATTATATGATAACTGTAACTTTCAACATGTGTTTAAGTAATGATATTTCGATAAGCTTAGCTTTGTCTAAAACGTCTTTATTACTTGCTTTCGATTGCTGGAAAATTTTGTGTTGTGTCAACTGTAGCTCAATGTGATATCTATATGTTTTAATTATTCTGGGCAGATTAAATTTTGTATAATAAGTTGTATGAAGTTCCATAACTCTATGCCCTTAATTCAATCCGTGTATGTAATGTATATCTATTTTCACCAACATGCATCTTATGTTACACTATAATTTCACTGGGGTTTATCTGCATGACTTGGTTGTTAGTGCAAATGGATTATGATGAATGAAGTTCTTTATGCAACACTTGGACTGATTTGTAGGTGATGGATCCAAAAGCTTTATATCTAAATCCTCAGATATATCAATGAATTTGGGGTACTTGTATAGGGAATCAACTCTAATCTTCAACTCTTATATCTATAATTTAATTATAATTCATTTTTGTGGGCATGTTTATTGTTTGTTTATGATGCAATATGAAGTACTTCAACTATTGTCAATGATGGGCATGTCTGCTAGAATGAAAGTTTGTTGGTGTTTATATTTACGCATTCATATGTACAGATGGTTCATCAAATGAGGAAATGTAACACTATCTTAGGACACCTTCTTACACAGCCCCAAAACTGTGGATGAGAGATACTTGAATTCATGTATTTATTCTTCAAATTCTCATCTCTTTATTTCAACTGTAGTTAGCATGTTTCAGTACCTATAGTGTTTCAATTGACTGTTTCTCTTTTTAAAGTGCAAGTTAGTTTCTTTCAGCCTCAAATGATCTTGTGTAGTGGCATTCTATATGTAATGTAAAATGTGTATCCATTGAGGACGCTATTTGTTATATTTTGTGGTATAAATAAAAATCCATTGGGCTATGATTTTTTAATGTTTTCATTTGTGTTTGGCCATTTGCCTTGTGGGGCAGTGTTATCCTTGGTAAATTGGTATTTTTTAATTTTTCTATGTAAGGGTAAATGATGGCATTTGTAAAAACTTGATGTTGGCTAATGCAAACTGCAGATGAATTGAGAAATCACCGCTTCTGATATATGCTCTTATGTCTATAAAGTCCTTAGTATTTCAATTGGTTTGCTCTTATGTTGAGGGTTTTGCTGTTGATATGCTTTCAGACAGTGTCATCAAATTTTATTTGCCATTTGGCTTTCCAGTTAATACAAAAAAGGCATTCGGTCATGTTAATTATTGGGGTGGAATAGATCATTTTTCCAATCTAACTGGTTTATGTTGTAAGTTTGATAAAATGTTATCTTCTGTCTTTGGTCAACAATTTTTAATTCAAAATTTTCTATGACAAGATGCTATTAAATGTCCTTAAGACATCATTTTGTCCAATCTCATCTATTTGTGTCTAAGTTTTGATTAAATGTTATTACGTGCTTTCAAACCTAATTTTATCTATATTTGTATAGACAAAACATAACAACTCAAATTTTAAGTATACACAGTACATTTTCCCCTCCACTCTCCTTACCATCTAAATGCTTTCTACTTGTCGGCAAGAACTCGACGCTTGTGTCACTTGTTAAACTTTGTTAATGATTTAAAAAAAAATTATAAATGAATTTAAAAGATTTTTTATGATTTGTAAAAAAAGAACTTTCAAGATATTTTAATTTATTAATATTGATGATGATTTTTAAAGATACTTAACACATATGCAACACATATTAATCATAAGAAAGTTGTTTTTTATTTATTAACACTAATGATGATTTTTAAAGATACTAATGCTAATGTAACAAGTATTAATCATAAGAGAGTTATTTTTAAGGCATGTATCTTTCCTAATGACATATTCTGTTTTTAGAAACATTTGTAATAAATTGCATTAAAATGTATTATTCTTAGAAATTATAGGCTTATCTACCTTTTGTATTATAGGCATTGTTAGATACATTGAATCACTTATTGAATACATTTGAATTTTTCACCTTTTGTATTATAGACATTGTTAGATACATTAAATCACTTATTGAATGCATTTGAATTTTGCATGTTTGTTTATTATCACAATTCACTTTTATACATAAACACTGACCATGACATTCAAAAAATAGCAAAATATCTATTATAACAAGATGAAAATACATTGATATCATGATTATAACTTATAGGAGACAATATTGAGAAGTCATATTATAGTTATTTGTGTGGACATAACATCATATTGTTAATGTTTTTAACACAATTAAAATTACATAGACATAATTGAAGAAAAAAAAGAAGTCAAGATTACAATGGGTGTAACCATTGTAAGATATTAAAATTAGTAATTTAGTATCAAGACATCATGAACATTTTGGGGACAATGACAAAACTACATCAAATTATACTAAATTTCAAGATGAAAATACTCGATGTGTGTCTTTTTTATTAAACCACCTTCCTAATTATATTATTTTGACACTAGCATGGTAGGTATTATTTTTATTAATATATAGACAAAGGTGTGATAATGTATTTATATTTGAAGGAAATGAATAAAATCGTTTAAAATATAGCTTGCAATTACAATTGATCCTAGAGATGAATAATGATTATACTTAAATGATTTTATTTCCATGTTTATATTATTGCACATGTCAAGGATCTTCTTTGTAAACCTCTTGATGTAATCTTCAAATATATTTAATGTCTTGGATTTCATGAACGAATTTATCTACCAAGAAAATAAGAAAATAATTCAAACATCAAAAGAAGGATCTTATACAAAGTTTAATTTAGCTATCAAAGTTGACAAATATAGAGTTCATCGAGTTGAAGGCACATAGAATATGTTATACTAACACTTTAGTATGAGTATAATATGAATTGAATGTCACATAGCAAAACATTTAGATATAAAAAGCATGAATAGTTTGGAATTGGAGAATATGAACAATTATTAATTTATTTGGTTTCCTTTGTAGGAAGGATCAAAATTGTACATGGTTATTAGGCATAATAGATTTTGAGACTCCATATTTGTGAGCCTACACTATTAGTTTATAAATTATTACTTTACAAATTTTAGGCTAATAATTTTTTAATAAAATCTAGATTCGAAGTGGGCCACTAATTGTTGGACAAAACCTATAGAGTATATGAAGCCATGGATTTGTAAATAAAATTAATAAAAATTGTTGAGTCCCTCACGAATGGAAGACATCCATTAAAATGTTTTTAAGACTAGCTCCATAGATACTCAAACTTCTTTGTTCATTCAATTAATCACTTCTATTATCAAAACATTTTGATTGGTTGTCCATAAGTATGCAATAAAAGATAAATTTCCATTAAGGGAAGAGTGTTGAGTATTTATTTAAAAAAAGTATAACCTTTAGTTGGGGCGTAAGGTTCTTCACAACCATGCCATCATGAAGGTTAAATGAAGAGTTAATAAAATATTAACCTACATAATTCTAGGATAAGAGCTCTTTCTATTGGTTCAATCATTAGGGAGTCAAAATTTAGTTTGATCACATATATGAATAGACTCAAAAGAAAATGGCTTGCAAAATAGTCCCTAAAGTAACATTTATAACTTCTCCAATACTTTAAAAAATATTTGCAAAGCATAATTAACCATGAAAATATTTTCAACTAATAGATTCAATTCTAAATTAATCACTCATTGTACATTAAAGATATATGCCATAATATACTATTGAAAATAGTGCATCACATTATTCATAATTTAAAGATATCAATCACAGTATCCACTATTGAGAGTAATGGATCACATTATCCATAATTTACTTGTGATGGTTACTTATAATTCTCCTACAAAATATTTAGGATTCTCCACAAATCTTGCATTAATCCCAACTATCGTGTTTTACAAGAGGAAATGAGATGATTTAGGAGCTAAAATTTAGTTAGATAAAGGTTTTGAGCGAAAAGGTTGTTGCCCATATGGATTGATGTGTATGACAATTTGTGTGCTAAATTTACAACCCTTTCACCTACAATTTAAATTGTCAAATGTGTCAAAATTTGAGACAACATTTCACCATCCATTACTAGTGGAAACTTAAGATCTAGAACATGCATTGTTGATTTTAATCTTAGTTTAACCTGCAACTAGTATAAAGGGGCTCAACCCATGGTTAAATCTTAGAAAAAGAGGTTTACTAAATACTGTTATTCATTTGCAAAATTGATACCTCTCTTCATAACAACATTAAACCTGATTTATGTTATGGTAAATTTGAGCAAGAGTTTGAGGTGCTAGGTACATAAAAGGTTAGTGATAATCATAACTGTTTTACATGATATTTAAGAATAAATAAATATCATTTTCCATGTTATGGTAAATTTGAGCAAGAGTTTGAGGTGCTAGGTACATAAAAGGTTAGTGATAATCATAACTGCTTTACATGATATTTAAGAATAAATAAATATCATTTTCCTTGTTTAAAACCATTGGAGACTACATTTAGTTATTTTCAAACTAAATTCAAATTGGATCTTTAATCTAAATTTGTGAACTTCAAATAAGTGTCAAAGTAAATTTTTTTTAAAGAATATGTAAGTTCATTATACTTTCTTAGCAGCATTGAAGATAATTACAGACTCAAAATGTATGTGTGTGTGCATGTTGTTAAATAGGCACGTAATCTAGTTGAATGATATTCATAAAATTTACATTGAATTTAAGAATAAATGAATACACAATGCTAAAATCAACATTTGTAGCCATATGAGTTACATTTAGTAAGCTTCAAAGTGGGTTGTAATCATTTGCAAATAGTCCATATTAGCCCAAGGCCCTTAAAATAAATGTGTAAACTAAAATCACCTTGAATATCAACCATTATAGTCAAAATAAGTTATTAGATAATATGTAAATTAATTGTGCTTGTCATTTCTCTTCATTGGATTAATAATGAATCAAGTTGGAACAATTAAAAACTAGAACCTTGCTACTCAAGCAAGAGTTACATGGAGAAAAATAGAAAATCTTAATGAGAAGCTAAAAGCACATTAATGGTTATAACTTTAAGAAAAGGCCCATAAAATTTTCTATAAAATTTTGGCAAATTCTAGCATCATTTATTTTCAAGGAAAAAATTTCATTTTTTTGAAAAATATTAATTTTGTTAACAAATGTACACATTATTAGAAATTAAAAAATAATAATGTTGAATCCTAAAGAATACTACCTAAGGTAATTAATTACCATGGTGAATCCTTCCTTTAAATTCTTTTGTCAACATAGTCCCCCCATTTTTTTTGGCGACAACCACTAGCGAGATAAAAGGAGCAAGGCCTCCTCAATAGGTCTAAGGATAATGGCCCCAATGCACTCCTATTTCTATGTAGACAAGGTTGAATGATAAATTCCTTCTCTGCCTAGCACAAATCCACAATCAAGAAGGTGTTGGACCAAAAGAAAAATGAACATTTTAAAAAGCTTACAATATTAAAAAAAGTACTTGTAGTGTCCTAATATTGCACCTCGTGGAAATTTCACACTTGCGCATTTACCTCGTTGCATTTATGGTGTCTAGCCGCATTTATCACAAAAATCTTATGAGTTAGAATTTCATGATTCCAACTCCATAAGGGACAATGAGGAAGCATTAGCAGTATGCCACCTCATTTCTTGTAAAGTTGTGAGTCGGACGCCTGCATGGTGCATGGATGTCTGCATGGCACACTAGCATCTCCGTATTTTTTGAGTTTACATGAGGGAATCTCGTGAACTTTTCCCATGACATCTGTCATCACGTAGAATCGCGGGTGTAACAACTCTTCCTACCCATGCAATCTCACAAAACTCTTCCTTTCACTCTCATTCTCATTCATTCTTATTGTTTTGCTCTCCAACTTGATCTCTTCTCTTCTACATCTCTTCTCTATGGTGAAGCTTTGCCGGGTTCAAGTCTCATGAAAAACCAAGGCTCTCTTGCAAGCATACAACGTCTTGTCTATCAAACCAAGAGTGTGCCATAGACTATTGGTAACACTCTGTTGTTGCATTATTTTGTCTTGTCTATTTACAAATATACTTTTCTCGTTTAATTTGTGATACAGGTTCTCCTCCATAGCGAGGTTTGTCTTTATCACACGTCTCATCTATTTTATTACACATCTCATCTATTTTCTATCTATATGGTTGTCCATGGAGGTGGAAAGACCAAAATGAGGGTTTGATTGAGGCAAGCCCTGAAACAACCCCAAAACTTTTCCTCATCTTGGTTGTGTGCAAGTTTCCAAATTGAAAGAGATGGGTGTTTGCTAATTTTTGGTTTTTAGCCCTTGATCTGATAGGGATGACATTGTGATGTGCAAATGTCCACGCGATGCATTGGCATCTGTTGGCCATGACTATATCCTTCTTAGGGAAGATTTTGTAAGCTTTCTTCTTTCTATTTTTCTAATTAGTATTTTGTAATCTACTACCGGTTTTTGGTAATTAGTAGTTTTATCTTCTTAGCTTAGTCTTTCCTTTCATTATGTTTTTGCAATCTCTTTCATTTTGTACCTCTATCACTTAAGCTTTGTACATTGGTGTAATCATGGGCTATTTACTCATTGCTGCAAACTCTTCCTTGTCTTAGAGACTCGGGAGTAGCGAATCCCCTCCATTACATTTTTGTGAACTTGATGTGAATCAAAATCATGTCAAACTTTTTTCTTCAAAGTTTTAAAGCTTTTGATGATGCTTTTTCCAAATAAGATTTCAATATGTTGGATGATGCCCTAGATGATTTCTTATAGATCTCTCTTTCTATCTGTAGATCTCCTAAACAAACTTCTTCACCATAACCGTCTACTTGTTCATCGCAAGTCAAAGAGTCTATGAATATAGTCATAGTTTCTGCAGCTCCGCAAAGACCTAAGAGACATGTCATTTACGTGACTCTGACTAGTTCATATCCTAAAATACTTCATTCTATTCATGGGCTTCCAGTCACTATTGGCTTGCCAGACCTTTACATGAGATTCTTTTAATCTACAACTTCTTCCTATAAAGTTGTAGCTCATACATATAACACTAGAAGGAATCAACAAAACTTGAAACAATGCACTACTCGATGAAGGCGATCCCCTCTTGTGTGTTAGCTGCAACCATATAGAAGTAGATGCTATTAGTACCTGATCATATAAAAGCATGTACATATATATATGTATGAGATAAGTTGAAATGAAAAATACTAAAAGGGAATAACATAAACCACTCTCATACCTGGGTCCCCAACCTGCCAGTGCGGATCAAGTGGAGGTGCAACACTGGGTCTTATTGCTTCTACTATCATTATAGGAGGGATGGCAGTCATAGAAGGAGGTGTTAATGAGACTAGAACCGCACGTGGATGTGATGATACTCTTTGCCACAATTTGGGCCTCTCTGTCGCTCCGCCCACTACCACCTTGCCCTCCTCACCACTGAGATCCTCTCCTACTAGCTCCTACACATTGACATTTCCCTTGGGGGCATGTGCTAGGAAAATTAGGGTTGGGACGATAATCGCCCACCATGCTCTAAAACCATGGGTGATGTCTATTATACCCCATCTCTTAGTTACCAAGTTACTTTTACCTTCATGAGTGAAAATGATGATACATGTAAATCATGACTTTAATATGTTTGATAGATGAATGAAATACTTAAATGTGCATTAATATGTCATTAGTTTTTAAGGTATGGTTATGTTCTATATACTGATGGAAAATGTGATGAATGAATATGTATTGCAATGTGAATACTTTAATGCTTGATGATGCAAGTGATTTATGATACAAATGGATTCCATGTGAACGGCTAACTACCTATGTGATGCACTAAGTTGGATGTAGGAAGGAGTCAAGCCCTCGGGTATGAGAGGGGTAGTATCACTTAGGAGAGGAGCTTGGTTTGGTAACCCTAATGTGCCTACTTGAGCTTTCACACACTCACACCCTAGTTTGGTTAAGATGGGTCGAGTTAGTTAAGATTTGGTGAGTAAACCCCTAGTTGAAGTCTTGGATATATTGGAAAGATTGTATGGTCGTCTTTAATTGGTTTTGGTTTTGGTCTTTGATTTTGTGATTGTTGCTTTGGTTGAATTACGTTTCTTGATCTTTGTTATGAATATATGTTCTTCGTAAATATATATGTATATATTTTGATGTTAGAAATAATGATATATATATATATATGAGTACGTTTATATACACACCTATATGTACATATTAATATATATAAACTATTATATATAATTTGTGAATATATTTAAATACCAAAGAATGTTTTTACATGAATAAATATATATACTATATATATTATAATAATGGTATATATATATATATATAAAATTATAATGATAGCAAATGCATATATGAATATTACTCTGGAGTAGATTTTAAATGATAAGTATATATAAACGGTGGCTATTTTGTTTATGTTGTCTTTGAAAACATGCGCAACAAGTAGCTTGGGCGTATATATATATATATATATATATAACACATGAAGCTTGTAAAGTATTGTTTAATGAATACACATATGTGAAAGGATGAAAGCAGCACATAAAGTGCACTTAAGTGAGATAGATAAATGCCATTGCATGAAATGAGTATTTAAGCCAACATTATAATATATGTGAGCAACGCTTGTGAGAGAAGTTTAAGTATAGCGCATAAGTTTAAGAGGTAGGATTAAATACAAAGTAATATAAGAGTGGAGCATGTAAAAGCGCTGTCATGTATAGTATAATGGCCAAGTTTGATGCTGCACCTAAAGCGTATAAGGAAGAATAAGTGAAAGACCTATAAGTTGTGCTTGAAGTGAAAGCAAAGCTGAGTTAAAACGTTGCTGACTTTGTCTTCCAACCGCGCATGAATAGAGGGCATGTAAGTATGAATGTGGCGCCATTTTCAATGAGGTCTGAAGCTATTAGAAGTCTGTTCTAAGCTTTGAACCAACGCACAGCAGTGAGTAAACATGAGACGTCTTCAAGCACGAGCACGAGCTGGCTGGGATAAGTTGACTCATAATGCAATAAGGAAACCGTAGCTTGCTTTTTTGAGTTTAATTCATTGTTGTCACAAGGGTATGGGTGACTCATTCTTGATTGAGAAGCTGGCTATGTATGTGTTTGTAAATCAATGCTTTTAGCAGCCACCTCTCATTCCTTGAGCTTAGTCGATAGGAAGGTGGCATATTTATTAGCTTATTTGTAGTCTTTGGATACTCAGATTTTAGTATATATAGAGGTGCTATCTCTATCATTTGTTACACACTTTCTATTATGATTTCTTCATTGCTATTCTGTTTTATTTTCTATACACTTGAGTATTTTGAGAGCCTTGTGAGATAAAGAGTTGCTTTGTGGTTTTGCAATTGTTGAGAGAATTGGTAAGAGGCTAGAGGTGGAAGATAGTTTGAACTTAGAAGGAGTAGCAAGCAAGCTTGTCGAAGTCGAGCTAGGGAGGAAGTAATATTAGTTGGAGTTTAAATATATGCATGTTGATTTCTATTCCTTTATTATTCTATGATTGAAAGGTTATTTGTTTATGATTGCCTTTGTTTGGAAAAGATTGATTTAAATACGTGTTAAGTTGGCTTTTGTGAGCTTGGTTTATATCTTACTTTGGATAAGCTTGCATGATTCTTGGTAGAAATATTAATTGGTGAAACCCTTTTATTTGGGGCATACATATATACCATATATTGAAATTTGAGTGGTTATGTTGTTATTAGGAACTATACTTAGATTGTGAAGACTATATTTATATTACATTGAAGTGCTATCTAAAATTTGTTAGCTTATGATGCTAGGTAAACCTTTGAAGATAATGAGGTTAGTAATGCAATGGGAATGATGGCATGATGGACATGTCATCATTGATAGATTGCAAGGTTATGCAAACCATGTTGAGAGTCTATAATTGATTGATTACTCATATCT
The DNA here is from genome assembly GCA_007258455.2 of Sequoia sempervirens. Classification (NCBI taxonomy): domain Eukaryota; kingdom Viridiplantae; phylum Streptophyta; class Pinopsida; order Cupressales; family Cupressaceae; genus Sequoia; species Sequoia sempervirens. Next base: position 92,601 of record VDFB02324389.1, on the reverse strand, counting down.
CCTTGAAAGTAGGAAGAGAGTCTTTTCCCTAGGGTTAGGGTGTGTACTTGATGGTTATATCAATATTCAACAGTAGGGTTGAAAGATGTATTTTTTGGTTATGATATTCTCTTATTTTGATCAAGAGTTTATTCCTATTCATGAAATTCTAGAAGAGGACTCACATTCTGACAACCCAAAGCCGTATTGAGAAGAGGACTTGCAGGTGCAAAAGCACAAACTCTTCTCAGGTTAATGTCCTCCAGATTATACACAAATATAGTGAACATTATAAACATGTGAATATTTGAGGTATACTGAAAGAGAGTTTCTATGATTTGTTTATGATCACTTGATCATTACATCACTTTTGATTGAAACCCTAGGTTGAGAATAACCTATTTGGTTGGGTTGTTTACTTGATTATCAATTCAAGCAAATAGGTTGGGATTAACCTATATGATTTGATTGATCATTTGATTGTTGATTATATATTTGGTTGAAGTCATTTATTGTTGAAGATTATACTTTTGATTGAGGTCATTTATTGATGAGATTATACTTTTGATGGGAGTCGTTTATTGTTGAGATTATACTCTTGAATGGAGACTTTTATTGTTGAGATTGTACTTTTGAAAATAGATTCATTTAATGTTGTGACATTATGTTTATCCATGTGGATAATTTGGTTATTCTTGGGGTTAGGATAATCCATGGGAAAGGGTGTAACCTAGTTAGTCAAGTTATTATGTCATCACTTTCTTTGTAGATGGAATTTATATAAAGTGTATGAATGGTCATAAACCAAATCAAGCTAGAAAGGTTGGTGAGTGTGTGACCTCCACTCTAAATACTGGGTGATGAATACTTTGGCCAAAGTAGTGTAAGTTTCCACTATTTACATTGTCAATTCATTGTGATCCAAGTTTGCATACTAGGTAGGGATTGCCATACATGTAGGTTGTAGCCATTGTATGGAAGCTCTAGATATGTAGGACACAACACCATGCTTTGAGAAGGTTAATATTATGAGGTTACCAAACCAATCTCTTCATCGAAGGGTAGGGCCATCTTACTAGTTAGGTAGATGTGCGAGAGACCGCAGTAAGTCCATGGTTGATGGAAAAACACTTTAGTCATGCTCTCTCATACAATTGGGCGGCCAAGATTTAAGGATGTATGCACTAGTATTGGGGACAACTAGAATGTATGCACCAAGGAATGGGGACATCTAGAATGTATGCACCAATGTTGGGACATTTGGACCATTTGTATCTCTATATTAGTAAGCTCATAGAAGCTACGTATGTAATCATATATCCATCTCCATCGAAATTGTAAAAGAGAGATGTTATCACGAAATTATGTAATATGGAATCATTACTTGGGTTTTTGTAATGTTTGGATTGTAATGCAATGGGAAAGTTTCTAGAATGAGGTTATTTCAAATGTGCATATTGATATTGAATTAGAAAAGAAAAATTTTATTGCTATATTTGTTCACATGTGGGTTAAAACATGGTAAAAATCAATGGGTAGAACATTGGGCATGTTACAATGTCAATGTTGTCGATCCCTAAGATGGGAGGTCGATCGTCATTATATGACCCATCGTCGTTGACAATGATGTTTGTAATGGTCTGATGATGATGCTCACTTGCTCGGGTAACACTCCTCGTCGATCGAGAACATATGTGGGTGACATTAGAGGGATTTTCTACACTTGCTTGAACTGCTAAGCAACCTAATGCTAGTAATACAGAATAATAATGTGATCTGATCACCTTGTTAGGATTCAATCGCATTGCATGTGTCGTAGTTGTCACCTTTCTATGGGCCAGATCCCCATCCCCCTATAGGGGTGTCATCTAATATCCTGTGCTTGTAAAGAATCAAACTGTAAACACCAAAAATTGAGCTCCTCATACCTCCAGTTGTGCACCAATGGGTACACGTGAGCCATCGGTGTACTAGGTGCGATGCCTTGGGGAAACCCGACTAATATGTGCAAACACCCACACCTATAGGAGCATGCAGGCTATGAGACTATACTACTTGTAATGTACATAACACTCAAGGTCATCGTACAAATGAGCAAGCATGCTCCGACCCCGTAGATAGTCCTATGCTCCTCCATCTCTTGGGTGCAATGGATGAGGACCCCGTGTAGGTGAGAGTCTTTCCTATCCATCACAACATGGAGGGTGACTATAACAACCATCACTCTCTAGACGAGTGGAGTGGCCACTCACCCTTGCTCCAACCATCGCATGTAGATGTGGCTAGTGGTATCTATTGGGTCCACTCACCTAGCACAATATTGTTGGCCCTGTGTAGTGTCATGTGTTGTCTGGCCTCATCATATGCCACATGTTGTCCCTGAATTAGCAGTTTGGTGATTTGATACATGTCCTCCAACATGATGGTCATCTCTCCCATCGGCAGATGGAAGGAAGATGTTTTCACATCCCATCACTCCATGAGTGCCATGAGCATAGGTGTATGATACTGGATCTTTGACATCATGTAGACCCACCACATGCCCACATGTCACAATAGATTCTATTCATTTGGGTGCATATGGTTGTTGCGATTGTACAACATAGTTAGTACATGCCTCCATGCTCTTTAATCTCTAGCCACTCCTACAATAGACACAAAATTCACTTCAAATCCATCCACATCATAAGAAAGAAATTTACTATCTCTACATCAATTTTTTTCTAAGCCCACACAAACATCCGCATGACGCGCTAGTGTCTGAGGCCAAACGTTGCTCGATGACAACATGCAAAGAAAACACCAGTGCATTTGAAGGATGTTGATGGTTGATGCACTGTTTGGACACCTCCACATTGGCTGGACACCTACATTGCTCCGAGAAAGGAAAATTCAAAAAATGCACTAAAAACACAAAGTTGGGTTAGATTCCTCGCACCTCATCGATCTCCCCTCCCTAAACTACTATTGTGTGGAGCTGCTTGATCTGTGGGGCCATGTAGTCTCATTTACAAAGCATTTTGTTGAAATTTATCTCACAAAAGTCAACAATCTCCTCACTGTGAATAGTGAAAATGACCCTTCTATGGGCCCACCTGGGTATATATAGGTCATTTTTGGCCCATTTTTCCTGGTGGATATGGTCCCTCCATCCTTCTTGCTTTTACACCACCTAGCTGTGGGAAAAAATAGGAGGGGGGGCATATATTCACCACTTCATCATGTTTTTCTTCTAAATTACCCAATTTTCTTAAGCATTCTTCTCATCGTGGTAGCTTCTTTTGATTTTCGAACTGACTTAAATTGGAGTTTTGTAGAACGAAATTCACGTTCGACAAAGTAGTTTCTCACTGAGCTCAATTGCTAGGGGCATCGCTAGTATCTGCTTGCTCAACTTCTACAGCCTCTACAATATCCTTTTTGCATGCAAATCTATAAAATTTTCAAAATTTTGACCTTGCATTAATGTTTTCTTTTCTACTTTAGTGTAGTTGATTTTTCTCCAAAAATTCAACTCACTAAAGTGGAGGTAAAATGTAGTGTCATAAAATTGCACCCTATGGCAATTTCACACTGGTGCATTTAGCCTGTTGTATTTATGGCACCTAGCCACATTTATGACAAAAACCTTATGAGTCAGAATTTCACGATTCTAACTCCATAAGGAACAATGACGAAGTGTTAGTAGTCCTCTACCTTATTTCTTATAAATTTATGAGTTAGATGTCTGTGTAGTGCACGAACGTCTATGCAATGTGCTAGCATCCCCCCATTTTTCAAGTTTAAATGAGGGAATCTCACAAGCTTTTCCCATGACACGTGTCATCACAATAGAATCATGGGTGTAACAACTCTTCCCAACCATGCAGACTCACAAAACTCTTCCTTTCACTCTCATTCTCATTCATTCTTACCATTTTGCTCTCTAACTTGCTCTCTTCTCTTCTACATCTCTTCTTTACGATGAAGCTTTGCCAGATTCACGTCTCGTCAACAACCAAGTCTCTCTTGCAAGTGTACAATGTCTCATCTATTAATCCAAGAGGGAGCCACAAACTATTGGTAACACTCTCTTATTGCATTATCTTGTCTTATCTATTTACAAATATACTCAAGTCTTGTCTATTTATTTGTGATATAGGTTCTCCTCCATAGAGAGGTTTCTCTTTATCACACGTCTCATCTATTTTATTACATGTCTCGTCTATTTTCTATCCATTTGCTTGTCTGTGGAGGTGGAAACACCAAAATGAGGGTTTGACTGAGGCAAGCTCCAAAATAACCCCAACGCTTTTCCTCATCTCGGTTGTGTGTAGGTTTCCAGATTCAAAGAGTTGGGTGTTTGTTGGTTTCTATTTTTTAGCCCCTAATCTGATAGGGATGACAACACAATAGTTTATTGAATACTTATGAAAATTTCATGTTTATTTATTATCACAATTCACTTTTAGACATAAAATTTGACCAAGACATTCAAAAAAATAGCAAAATATATATTATAACAACATGAAAATACATGAATATCATGACCATAACTTACAAGAGATCATATTGAGAAAACATATTATAGTTATTGTATGAATAAAATATCATATTATTAATGTTTTTAACACAATTAAAGTTATAGGGGAAAAATTAAGGAAAAAAACTCAAGATTGCAATTGACGCAACCATTGGAATATATTAACATTAGTAATTTGGCATCAAGACATCATGAACATTTTGGGGGAAATATTGAAACTATGTCAAATTATACTATTTCAAGATGAAAATACTTAATGTATGTCTTTTTTATTAAACCACGGTCTTGGGTGATCCCATAATAGTGGTTTGCAATTTTTGGCCAAACTGGACACTGAAATAATTTTTTCTAACTAAATCTTCACTTTTGGGCACCTATAGTGGCTAAACCGTGAGGAATTTGAAGATGATGCGAACTAGAGTTTTTTGAAATTTTGTTTGTAGATTCTAAATATATTTTTTCAAAATATTTGGAATCAGATTGCACCTCTTTTTCCATCTCCCTCAAAAACTAGTTTTTTTTAGAAAACAACATTTTTAAGGAGTGAGGCTCACCGTATAACACATAAATTTTTTTCCATGAAGGATAAAATTCTAATTCTTTCGAATTTAGATTTGTAACTTTGATATCTATTGATTCCACTTGGTTAGATAGTGTTTTATTGAATATTTTTTCTTTAATCAAGTTTTGAAGTCAAACCAATTACAATTCAGACATACGCAAACTGTATAACGCGTAACTTTTTTTAAAGGTATTGAAATTCAATTGTTTTTGTTGGATCATGACCTCAATATCTCTGCATAATTTTGCTATTTTCAAAAATGATAATCTTCTATTTTTTCTGGGCATGTGTAGAACAAAAGAGCCTACTTCTCGTGAAAACCTATGCTTATTGTAAAACTAAAACAAATAATAGATAATAAAACCAAAACATATTAAATTATAGTCATGGTTTTGAGGATCACCCGATTCTAGTTGGGTTCATGAAATCTGCTCCATTTTCATCTTCAACCTAAGCTTTGAAGGGTAAAAATTTTGGTTTTTTTTATGCCAGAGAGCAGGGAGGTGGGAAAAGGTGGGTTCGCTTGAACCAAGGGGGGTTCAAGCGAACCCCCTTTCAAAAAGGGGTTTTCTTTATTTTTTTGGCAGGATGGGGTCCACCTTTCATTTAACTAGTTTGCATGAACCAGGGTTCATTCAAACCCCAAAAACCAATTTTTTTTGTATGGGGTCATTTTTTGCCACTTTTCCTTCCTCACTCAAATTGTAAACCACTTTTGTGGGTTTACCCAATGCACATATGTATGTGCAACACACTAGCATTCGTTGGCTGCAAATTTTTCCTTCTCAGGGAAGATTTTGTAAGTTTTCTTCTTTCTATTTCTATAATTAGTATTTTGTAATCTACTACCAGTTTTTGTTAATTGGCAATTTTATCTTCTTAGCTTAATCTTTCCTTTCATTATGTTTTTGCAATCTTTTTCATTTTGTACCTCTGTCACTTGAGCTTTGTACATTGAGGTAATCCATGGCTATTTGCTTCCTATAGACTCTTCCTTGTCTTAGAGACTCGAGAGTAGCGAATCCCCTCCATTACAATACTAAAATATGACTCAACCATTGATTTCTATCATAATATGATGGTCCTTATTTGATTCTACAGGCTTATAAGAACGTGTCAAGAAAAATGTTATCTCAACCAAGAATTTATTTAAACTACAAGATTCCCTACTATTTATGGGGCTCTAATCTCTGACTAATTCATGATACCTATAGGCTCACAAGAACCAATAGAAAATATAATTTGTATTTTTCAATAGAATCTATGTTACATTTATTACAAGAGCTTTAGATGGCCATGTTTGCTATTTTAGTGAACAAGAGTAGAAGGCTTAAGATTGTAGACATCTTAGGTTGAATTTACCAAATAAAAGCACCATTGCCAACACTATATAAAGCACGAGTATGTGTCACATGTTGCAAACAAAATCTCAATTTCTTATCCATGCAAAATTAAAAAATAATTTCAATAAATGAACTCTATGCTACCTATATTTTTTGTAATCATCATATTTGAGGCCCTATATGCCCTAAGTTAAAGAGGCCATGATAGTAAAGGAGAGATAGAGATAACACTTCAAAACCTAATTATATACAATTTCCAAGTAGAAAATCCTACAAATGTTAATTTTCATGCAAATAGAGTCTCAAAAGCAAGCAAGAATTTGATATAATGGTGATATGACCAAAAAAAATAAGTGGAAACATTTAATATTAGTGGTGAATATGATTAGTATTTATAATAATATTGTAAACTTCTAGCTAATGGTTGTTGAACATGAATGGTTGTGTATTTAAAATCCAAATCTCATGGATCATTTTGAGGATACAGAGTGGATTAAAATGTTAATCATAAATGAAATTCAATAACTTAATTTTTTTATCTAGAACAAATTTATCTTGATCCTTTAGACAACCATGAAATTCATTGAAGAACATGAACATAGGATACACTTAAGGAAAAATTGAACTTGGAATTTTTAAAATATACCCTTCTAAAACTTTATAGTTTTCTTTTGAAAAAATGCTAAAAGATTAAATGAATGAATCCCTTATTAGAGCTACAACCTAAAATTAAATTTTACTCTATCCAATTTAACAATTTAAAAAATTAAATCAAATCATTAAATGCATTTTTAGCTCACAGATATGAACTAACTACTAAACTATATTTGACCATTGACTATATGCTTAACATGCACCACCCTAGATGCTAAGTTCTAATACTAGTTAGTTCCTACTAGGAGAAATAACCAAATTCTAAGCCAAAAAGAGAAGTTCAGATGAAAATCTTCTCCACAAACATTTTAGGGTTCATTGTAATGCACCACCATTCCTTAAAATGACCATTCCTTTCCTTTCATATCCTTGACTAAACCTCCACCTCGAATCTCTTACACATTTATAAATCATATCAAATAAATTTAAAGAATAGTCAAATAGACAAGGATATACTATAATTCAACTCTACTTGCTTACATCATACCAAAAGTAAATATTAAATATGCATAGGTTAAATAAAACCACTCACACAAACTTAGATTTGAGAAAGTAAGATGCTCAACATAAGAAAAAAAAATCTATATATGTTAAATATGGAATAAGTAAAAAAAAGAGTAATTCTTTACTATGGAATGCCTAGCTAATACATTTTTATAATTGTGATCAGATGTTTTGTACACTTTTTTTTCTCATAGATTAGTGTAAAAATATTTTTCCATCATTTTTCCTTCCTTTCATCAATCAATCTATTCAACCAATATCATAACTCTTTTCCCTAGAATTTATGAATTCCTTTAATACATTTCCATTAAAATACTAAGTACTTTGTAAATCACCAACATCAAACATAATTACACATAAATTAAACTTAAACATTCACTCTAATGATTAGAAATTTCCACCAACCTAAAATATTTAGTGCATCTCCCATCTAACTTACAATTTACAATACATGAGTTAGAGAGGATTAATCTTAAACCTACATGAACATACATTTGAGGCTCCATATTTCAATTAATTTAACACATTAATCATATCATTTTACATCACTACTAAGATGATTTAGGGGGAACAATTAGATGACACCAATATAATATTAGAATTAATGAAGATTAAAGGACACTTACAACATCAAGTAGGAGAAGCAAATGGCCTTAAAGGTTTTTGTTAGGTTATTGATATGGACTTGTCATTGATGTTGCAACTTATAATACTTTACCTCTAAGAATATTCTAAGATAAAATTTGATTTCCTACAACAACCATACAATGATAGCTAGTAAAGCTTTTGACTTATCCAATACAACAAATAAAATGATGTTAAAGGAAAATCCAATAAAGATATATTACAATTTTAAAATTCAATGTTGCGGTTTGTAGCCAAATAACATCTTTTCATATTGGATATAAAGGTTCTCATAAGGATGTATCATGATGTAGAATCCTTCCCTTGAACAAATATCATTAAAAACTCATAGTTGTCATTCTCTTTTAAGTACAACTTCCAATGATTCATTTCTATCAAATATCTTGGTGAGCCATCTCACTCTAAAAATGTTTATTTCGTACATTTTCCATCATTTTTCTTTTTAGATCTCTTCCCTAGCCTTTTACAACCAGAAATCATTCAGGAATAGTAATAATTGTGAGACTATCGGTAAGGAAAAAACCTATTAATTGTATCGAAAATCAAACAGTTAAGTTGTTAATAGTGTTTAATAAAATATATTTAATTTTATGATCAAATATATCATTCTCTTATTTTTAATGAAAGATTATTAAATGTGAAGTCTTAGAAATGTCAGTAAAAAACATACATAGTCAAAATCAAAAGCAATCATACACCATTTTATGGATTGTGGAAAACTCATGTCAACTAAAATACTTTCAATGCACCTACTTATTTAAAAAACCACATATCAAACCAAATGATATGATTAATGTATATTCTACAACAAAGGGGCGGTGGAGATAGAATGTCACTTCATCATGGATTGCATAATCTACAAGGATATCCATAATCTAGTAAGAAAACACCCTGAAAGTAGATAACCCAGTTGTCTAATTTAAAAAACCAATGCTTAGTAAAACTAAATTTTATGATCAAGGTCCATAGTAGAAGATTGGACATCAAGAAGAATTTGAAAATGCCATAGGTATGCAGCTTTTGGTCCCTCAAATTTCTTGATCTCATGTACACCACAAAGTTTCAAGTTATATAAATTGAATCTTACATATTTATTGGATACTCATAAAAGTAACATATCTCTATATAATTTACTTCAAAATAAATTTGAAATTGACATAATTTCAAATTCAACTGAATATTTTTACATGAATATTTCAAATTTTAATTTACACTCAACAATACATCATAAAAAGATTTATAAATTTAAAATATAACCATAACTTAGTGATGGAGAATTGTGAATTTGAAATACCACAACTTCTAAATCATTTTACAAATAAAACTATACTATGCCTACATTTTTTCCTTAAATAACAAAGAAAAGAAAACAAAGAACATTAGTAATGAAGGGTGGAGATTAGAAGAAATATTTTCCACCACCATGAACCTGAACCCGAGCATCCCCACACACTGGGCCTCCAGACAGCACATGAGATGATCAGCACCATGGTCCAAACCAGAGCCAAAAGGCAAGACATAGGCTTCCCAAGTGCCACTATCTCTGTAGGAAAAATTCAAATCTATTTTCGCAGTCCTCTGATGTCGGATCTGAGCTTCCATTTTCCACTTGTCGCAATGTCAGATCACTGTTGGATAATTTTGTAACTAAGTTTTCGTGAGTTGTCATGATGTAGGGTTTCAATTGCAACAAAAAATAATTGACCTTCAAACTTCCTTTGAAATCCTCTTCAAACCTGAAACCTGCAAATTCAAAGAGAGAAGAAAGGTTGTGCCATTTAGGGGATTGCCTTGGTCAAACCCCATGTTAGTGTTTCCACTTCCACAATGTCAATGCCAATGATAAATGGATAAATGATAAGAAGGAATGATGAATCCACAAAGTGCTACAACTCACCACCCTTTAATGGCTTCCTTGAAGGACTAAAGTCATACACATCTCCTCAAGGCTTGGATCTTGCTTGCTTGATTTTCTTGAAGTGCTTGAAATGCTTGGAGACCTATACGGATTAGTCTTCACAAATAATATGAAAACATAAACATGAACACACTCACATACATTTTGACATGATGTTTGGATCATGAATTTTTGCAATAAATCGTCTAATGGTTGCTCTTGACTTGCTTGATAATTCTCTTGATAATAATTCTTGCTCTTGATTCTCAATTCTTTCACTTATTGCTAGATAGATTTGAAATGATGCAATAACTAGGTATTTTTATGCTATTATTCTAATTTCTCAAAAAATAAATCCTGACAATCGACTTTAGATATTTGAATTTCAAATAATAAAATCTTAACGCTGACATATTTAAATTTGGAGCCAAAATATAGGACATATGCTCCCTAGGTTCCAATATCCTAGGCCTATTTTTCAAAGTTTAAGGAGTCAAGGGAAAAGTATTAAATGAGAGCATTTTTTTCATGCTTGCAAATTTTTGGAAAATGTTTAAAATAAGTTGTGGAATGAAAAATTTAGGAAATTAAGTGCTCAATTAGGTCCAATAGCTTAAGGGGGAGAAAAACATAGTGTGAAATTGTCAAGGGTGACAATTCACAATGCTACAAATATAACAACTTTGAAGGCCAAGGAAGTGTGCCCTTATACTATTCTAAATATTGTGTATTTGAAAAGAACAATAAAAGTGTGCACTTCCTTAGCCTTCAAAGTTGTATTTTTTTAAAGATTAAGTATTTGAGAGTCTATAGACACACAAGGAGTTAAAGTTCAAGAAACAAGAATTGATATCCTTTATTTAAAAAAAAATAGATGACTTTCTTTGATGTTGAGAGTATCACCAAAGCCACATGGTGGTAATGTCAACTAACCCAATATTGTGAAGGGGTTGGTTGACAACCTTCCAATTGTATATAATGAGGACCTTATAAACCATAATCCTTCATGGTTTAGTCCAAAAATATGACAACATAGACCTTATAGGTTACTACCTACACATGGCCTTCCCATATGTAATTAGGCATGCTACTTGCCCTATTTAGAAGGTCCTTGACAAGTTGGGAGGGACTAAGGTCTAGTTGAACATCTTGTTGCCATCAATCCATTCAAGTAAGTCTTAGGCATGACTTGTACCTCATGTCCAAGTTAAACTACTTTAGTATCTTCACCAAACAATCATCTTCCTTTGCAAATAATAAACAATGCTTAGAAAAATACACGTGAGAGACGATGTGTTCAAATCTCTTTGACCCAATTTTGAGCTCTCAACATTGATTAATAAGAAAATAATGCTAAAAATTTCATAATGAAAAGGAAAGGAAAAACATGCAAATGTAACAAGTTCTTACAATAAACCTCATCATATGAGGTAAAGGAGTCCTCCACCAAAGTAGCAAAGTGGGTAGAAATAACATTTTACCTCTTTAAATATTTGCCATTTTCAATCCTATACTTGTTACCTAATTGTGCTTTTCAGCCCAATCAGGTTAGGCTAGGACAACACTGATGTTTCTACTTTGAAGAAAGAGAAAGGTACACAAAATATTATGCTAAGGTTTTCATAATCATACAAAAAATGCCATGAAATGAAATTTTTAGCTTTCATTATGATATTGCTTTGCAAAGGAGAAATTTTACACAAACATTTGCACGAAGTAGTTTTTTATATTTATTACAAGAAGTATGTTTATAAGTTTTCCACACAAGTCGTGGGAATAACTGGATAAGATACAATAAGAAACAAATTGAACATTTGAAAATAAAAAGCATATGTAAGAGGAAAGGGATCTGTCATTGCCTAAATGACAAACCCCAATGTTGATCAACTACATCTTCAACTCCTTGGTTGGTAGCTCTAGAGGTATCTACAAGGGATAAAGAAGTAATGTTAAGCTTGAGATTCAAATTCTCTCAATATGTCAAATCAACATATTTTTAGCCTATTTCTTATTAAGCATCAGATTAGATTCAAAGATGTCTCAAGATCAGTACATATTCATCAGGAAGATCCAAGAGGATTCAAAATCATCAAAACATCATGAGAAGCTCTAGGCTTCTTGTTTTCTTAACTTGTTTGTTCACTGTGCAAGTACAGGTATTCAATATACAACTTCTTGATAAGGAGTGCCATTAGAAAAAGATAAAGATGATAATAGTCTAGTACACTGAACAAAAGCTTGTGTAGCAGTCAAAATAAATCATAGCAATAGTTGTCTTGAAAGATAATCATGAAAAATCATGACTAGGGTCTATGCAAAAGAAATGTAGGTCATAAGAGATAGTCCTAAATTCAAAAGGACGACTTGTGGAAAAAAGACATCCCTTTTTGCTTTGCAATGGCAATAGAAAGATAAGACAAATTAGTAGTGAAGGGTTAACAAACCACCAAGGGACAACCAAGATAGAAGGGACAATCATTCTATTTCAGTTCTTAAAAGGGCAGTCTCAAGGCATTGATTAAAAGCAATGATAAGATAGTCTAGTCACTATTGATGGCTATGCATTAAGAGGCAGTAAGTTGCTTGGAGTGCATTGTTTAAAGTCTTCAAGAGAAGGATAAGCAACAATTCATTATAAGAGCCTTGAAACATAGTCAAGCCCACAATTATAAGTCAAATACACAATTTCAAAGGGGGCATACCTAGGGCAGTGGCATGATTACTACATGACTACCAACTCAATAATGGCAACTTTCACATACAAGGAAAACTCTCAACTACAGGTGACAGTATTTGGAAGGTCAATATGAGATAAAGGAGCAACCATTTTGTACGATGCCAGAGCATACAAGAATAAAGTATAGAAGCAGTCATTTCAATGATAGAGCCCATAATTATAAGTCCATGACAGTCATCAATGAGGTAGTCAAGCAAGATTTTGCTTACATACAGAAAGCGGGTCACAATGAAAGTAACAGTCTAAAGAAGAACATGCAAGATATTACACACAAAGAGACAACCACTTATGCACAGTATAGCCAGTCATAAGGCAATGCCAAGAGTACATTCAAAGACAGTGTTTAAAGAGATCAAGATATTTTTTGTGCAAATAAAAGAAGGGATCATGTCAAAAGGTTATTCTTCAAATAGAGTACAAGTTGCACCTTATAGGTATTGTACTAGATGAACTCACATTCCCTAGTATTATGAGGGCGTGTGCCCTAAAAAATATGAGACAAGGGAAATCCATTCACAATTACATCATATAATGGAAGTAAGTCAGATATATGTATTCTCAAAACCCTAGTAAATGAATACAATCTTAGTGAGGAAAGACAAATGGTAGTGGTAGATTGGAGGGGCAGTTTTCAATAAAACACAGTAAAAGTCAACAAACAGTCCTCCAGAAAATATAGAGCTATTAAACATGACATGTCATTTATGCACAACCAACATAGGATTAAGCATGACGTAGGTTTCCCTTGGATGTCTGAAGATTTCTAGCTTGACATAACATATTTAAACAAATGGCGGGGAGATAAAGAAATACAACATGAGTTAAGAAGCTTCATCAAGATATTGTGCAACATATAATTTTTTACCATGAAGAACAAGAACGATGGTCAAGCTAGGGCAATGCTAGAATAGATGGTTAAAGATCAACCACGACATATAAATCTTTCCAATAGCTAGCTAACATGTAGCAAAGCCGTGAGAATTTTGAGGAACCTAAATGAACCGTACAAGTAAATTAACCGTACAAGAAAGTTGTACATTGGTGCATGTGACGACAATGATGTATTTATTCACACAAATCTTGAATGAATATTGTCTTCTAAAAGGAGCAACTCCCAACATTATAGGAATGGTGACTTGGCATCTGTAGGTGAAATTTGAGTAAGGATGCTAGTACAAAACAATAGTTATTTCCCACATATGATTACATGGTCTTCCCTCTCTACAATTTCTTTAACAAGCAGAGATAATAGAGTTTCCTAAAACACTGGAAACCAAACACATGATTCTAGAGCATCATACAAAGCACAAAGAACAACCTACCAGAGGAGAACAAATCCAACCATCCACAATCACACTCAAAAGTTCAAATCCTAGCAACTTCGTGGCAGTGCAACATGTGTGAAGAGTAGTTGAAAATAAGAAGTGCAAAATGAACCCACGGGTTAGGGTTAAGCATCTTTTAGGTTTCTCATGAAAACCCTAAATGGCATCCCAAGTGATTTTTATCACTTTATTTTATAAAATTGCATCATGACTAATACTTAGGTCATGGATTAAATCTGCTCCTTTAATTTTTGCATAAAATTAAGAAAAAATAAATATGTAAACAAATATTAAGGGTAATGTTTTATAAATTACCTTAATATTTGTCATGTAAATGTAGGAGTAAACAAATGCATAACAAATATTAAAGTAAATCATAACTGATTGTCTTTACTATTTGTTCAAATAGTTTATCCTTGTCCCAAAATCATGCAAAAATAGAAGTGGGAGTGGAACTGAAGCTTTACACATGCATTTGGAGACATTCTAGAGTGATTTTTCTTTGAATTTTAGTCAAACTAGAGTGTTTTTGGAGTCCCCTTTGGTCAAATAGCTTAAGAGGGGGAGTTTGGAGCTATTTTAGCTCAATTTGGATTAGTTATGAGCCCTCATTTTTAGGATTTTCTCTTTTGCTCGTGAGGCATATTGAGATGGATATATTGGAGTGCAGTTAACTACAAGTGTCACCTCTTGGCACTTTGAGACTCATTTTGTATTAAAGGAGGAAAAGCTTATGCTTTTCCCCTTAATTCTTTCTTTTTTTCCTTTGCATATTGTACAGAGGAGATTTGTCTTGTAACTCAGCCATTTTTACAGTTTTCAATAGTAGTAGTTTATTGTTATGTTTTGCAGAGATTCTTTTCTTCTTGCTTGTTGCACACAAGCAATATATGGTATTGTAACTCAGTTTTAACTATTTGAAAGCATTTCTCAATGTTCCTTGTACAAAATTCCTTTATTATTCAATAAAGTACAACAGTTCCTTCTAGTTTTATTGTTAGTTCTCATTGTTATTATATGATTGTAAAGCAATTATTGTGATTTAATCAAGTAAATCCTTTGATTCTTTTCCATCTTTGCAATGATTGAACAAGTTATTTAATGATTAGCGTAGGTTATATGTTGTATTCAAATGATTTTCAGTAGTTTGTAGTTGTGAAACTTTGCTTTCCTCCATACAAACGCTAGGATCAACTACCTCCATATGAAATATTCATGTACTTCATGTCTTGAATCAAGTTGTGAATAGGTTAACCTCTTTGTTGAAGCAAATTGTGAGTTAGTACAATAGTTTAAACTCTCATCCATTAATGGTGCATCACCTCCTAGAGTTTTTTTTCCCCATTTATCGGTTATCTTTCTTCTTCCTTTTTCCCATCAAATCCATTAGTTTCTAGGAGATCTAAAGGGGAACCAACCCATAATCTGGAGGTTCATTCTCACAATAGGTCACCCACAACCCGAGTTTGATCCCATGTTGCACAGGATTGCTGAGTTTCACACTTAGCTAAACGGTGCAATCCTTCGTGTCAATCCTCTGTGTTAACAATACTAAGGGCATGTCACCATGTGGCTGTATGCTTATTTTGGCTAGTAGCCATTGTTCAACTTATTTAGGAATTATTTGTGGAGGTGGTGGTCCCATAAATATTTATTTTTTCTACTTATTTTCAAACAACCATCTTAATTTTATGTTAATGTATTAAATAACAATTTGTCCAATTAAAATTTGGAACTAAAATTGGAGGTAAATATTAAAAAAGAGAAAAAAGAAATTTGTGGAGCCACATGGTATTTTTGACAATATATAATTGTTGCTTATTTTCAGCCCCTCCTTTTTTTCACACCTTATTTTCAATTCTTAAATAGTAGTTGCTCCTTTAAAATAGGGAAATGGGGAAATATTTCAAATTATTATTTTATTATAATTAAAAATTTACATGGGAACACTTCGTTTGTTCAAATTTAAGTAGAAAACACACAAGCAACCACATGGGGACCTGGGGTAAGTTTTGTAGATGAAGAATTTAGTGGCTTCCTTTGAGGGTACATGGCTCGCAAATCTGATCTCTTGTTAGCCATTTCAAAGAATCATGCAAAAGCATGCAAAAAAAATATAAAGTTCCCTTCACCTTCAACTTTTTAAAAAGGGAGCTCTCAATCATGCCATTTTAACCTCGTTAAGAAAATGGTGGGTGTTGGAACCATGGTTAGTTTGTGTAATCAAGATTGAATATAATTTATTTGAAATTTGTGAGTGGTTTGCAACTTCAAAACCCTACAATGGGGAAGGCATAACTTAAAAGACCATAATTAGTGTGAAGAAAATAAGTGCTCTACATAAATTATTATTATTTAATTAAATTTAATAATAGTATTATAAAGTGCTATTAAATGGTTCTTAGGTATAAATATTTGTATATTTTACAAGTATTGTAAATTTATATTTTTATAAGATATATTATAGTGTTTGAATAACAAGATTTAAATTTTTATGTCTTTGAGTCATTTGATAGTATCTTTAAGCATTGCTAATGATTTTGTAAAAATTCACAAATGTGATGATTTGATAGATTTTTTATGATTTTATAAAAAAGAAACAACTTCCAAGGTATTTTAATTTATTAATATTGATGATGATTTCCAAAGATACTTAAAACTTATACATGTATTAACCATAAGAAAGACATTTTTAAGGCATGTATCTTTCCAATAACACTAGTTTTTTTGAATACATTATGTAAAAAGTCACATTAAAATGTATGTCTTAGAAATTATAGGCTTATCTACCTTTTGTATTATAGACGTTGATAGATACATTGAATCACTTATTGAATACATATGAAAATTTAATGTTTATTTATTATCACAATTCACTTTTAGACATAAAAGTTGACCAAGACATTCAAAAAAATAGCAAAATATATATTATAACAACATGAAAATACATGAATATCATGACCATAACGTATAGGAGATCATATTGAGAAAACATATTATAGTTATTGTATGAATAAAATATCATATTATTAATGTTTTTAACACAATTAAAGTTACAGGGGAAAAATTAAGGAAAAAAAAACTTAAGATTACAATTGACACGATCATTGCAATATATTAACATTAATAATTTGGCATCAAGACATCATGAACATTTTGGGGGCAATATTGAAACTACGTCGAATTATACTATTTCAAGATGAAAATACTTAATGTATGTCTTTTTTATTATACCACGGTCTTCCTAATTAAATTATTTTTCCACTGGCATGGTAAGTATTATTTTCTAGTAATATAGAAAAAGGAATGATAATGAATTTATATTGAAGGAAACACATACAATAATTCAAAACATAACATGTGATTGCAATTGATCTTAGATGAATATTGATTATATAAAGATGTCATTACCTTAAGCAATTTTCCCATAAGCTTTAATTACCCATCCATCAATCCTTAATATCAAGAACCAAATAGTACAAGCTATACTAATAATCCTCCATGCATATCCATTGGTTGTCCTTCTTCTACCTTTAACAAGGGAAACCCATATTTCTTCCAATGTCTCCTTCAATTCCAATCCATCTCTGAAATCCCTATCTTCCATCCATATCCCAAATCCTTATCCCCATTGCCAATCCAAGAAAGCTTGCTAGCCTCCCCCTCTTATTCCAATCTTTATGCCCCATAGGTCTTGTAATCCATACCTTTCCAATCCAAAAATCCATCCAATAAAGTCACCTTTAGCAATTTTCTCCAAGGACTAATAGTGAAGGATCTCAAGCTCCAATAAACAAACAAATTTATGTCATCCCACCACATTTCTAATCCTACACCATTGAAACATCTTATTAACACTGTATTTCTCAATCCTAAACCACTCACATACCTCAAATCCATTAATTCCAACATCTATAAGCATAAAAATCCTCATCCAATCTATGTCCACAACTCAAAAAAATCCTCCACATACTAATTGCTAGCAACAGAAAATGCCAATCCTCCCTTGTATCAAACAAGAAAATCCACATGTGTTAAGAACTTACTCAAAAGCATGGAAAAATGTGCCCTACCTTAAATCAAGATCCTATCCATGATCAAGAGATCTTATATTGAATGCCATCATGCACTCCATCACCTATCGAGCTCACTCAAGAGATTTCTATCCAAAATCCAAAGTCCATCCAAGGATCCCCGTAGATGATCATGATATTGAAGTTAATCTAATATTCGATCAAGATCTTATCTATGATGAAGTTGAAGAAGAAATTCAAGATGATCCTCTCATCAAAATTTATACCATCAATCATCATAAAATTGAAGTTGATCCATCCATACTCCTACAACCTCCATTCCCAAGATAATATACATATCTCTATTAGACACATATATATTAAAAAATGTCATGGATTGCATCAAACATGTTGATCAAAAAGCTATTGTGGATCACATTGAAATCCCAAAGAATCAAGCAAAAACTAGCATGAACAAGGAGAAAGTCCCAACATCCAATAAACTAGGATCATCCACTTTCTGTCAAACTAGGCTTTCTTACAATAGAGAAAATATGAAATAAATTAATTGATATGAGCTAATTATCCATTTTAAATAAATAAATAAATTCTATTTTTAACCCTTCACAAACTAACTCATTTTTCAAATTAGTAACTTCCTCATTGTTTTTAATATTTAATGAATTAATAAAATTCATTATTACCCTCTCATGAGTTTGAAATGAAAATTTTCTTTATCAATTCCAATTACCTCCTTCACCTTTTAGAGTTGACTCCACAACCAATTGAGTTAATTCTTGATCTTTGAACGAATCTTCACCGTCCATTTGATATTTCAAAAGTCTATAAATATTTCATTTCACTCATCATTTTGACAATCACAAATCTCTAAGCAAAATAACTTCATCATATTTTATCAATCAAAATTATTTATGTTATGTTCTTGAGTTAAGCATCCACACATTATCAAAGTCTTGGGCAGATTGCTTCAATATGAGGTTTGTGGTTGAGTTTGGAATTATAATTTAAGTTTTATGCTTTTATTCATATTGAATGTTTCAAAATTTTAATTACATACAAATAGTAATAATAAAAGAGAAAGTGTAACAATGGATGCCAACATATGGTGGTTATGGATGTCGCTAAGCTAGTTATTGCTATCTTCTTGTTGAAGCTTGATTCAAATTGATGATTGACTAACTTAGAAGTGTGCCTTGATATTGGATGTCACTTATTGATTGATGCCTAATGCAAACAAATGAAGATCGATGCTTGATTCCTACAAAAAGTGAAATACTCTTTGACACTTTTGATTTCCTTTTCGTTCCATTATGTGATTATGTGCAAATGTCTTAAGATAATGTCTTTATATACACTACTTGAGGCTTATAATTCAAACTTTTTGACACCCATACTAGTGGATAATGGTTAGGTCCCAAGATTACTAACTTGTGAAAATATAATTTTTTAATTCTAGAAAAGACACATATAATTGAATTTTTGATTTTATCTTAGATATGATTTAATATGAATTAAACATACTAATAAACTCTAAATTTTTTAAATTCTTTAAAACAGATATAACATATTAAAATATTAAATCAAAAATTGAATTAAAAAATATATCCAAATAATTAAATTATATACTAAAATTATACATTTAAAATCTCCATACAAAGTGCCCCCAATTTTTTTTACAAATTTTTCCTCTACAACTAAAGTTTTTAGAAGTGAACACTTAATCAAAGAAATCCGATTATTTAGTACCTAATAGCTCCAAATCCCAGAGTTTTAAAACTTCCCGGGAAAAAGTTGCACTAAGAGAAGAGGACACTCTAAACAATATGTTTAATTAATTGCAACAGTATATTCTAAAAGAAGCCGCCCTGAGCAGAGAAAGCTACAGCATCATTCCGAAACTCTCTGCTCCAGATAAATCAATTCTATTATATCCATTTGGTTGCTAAAAGATATCCAACAGAGAGATAGATCATTACTTCTTTCTTCCAGTACCAGTGAGAGAAGGAACAAGATGCTCCAGATTCGTCTGAGCAAGGCCACGAGCTCGGATGGCGGGGGATCGAAACCCGCGGCCTCTGTTTCGTGCCCTGATTATCTTGTATTGGCAGATCTGCCCGTCGCGAAAAACTTAGGCGGCGTATCCACTGCAAATGCCGTTAAACTTGTTGGCAGAAGGTCGAGGAGACAGGTCGGTGCTAAAGTTCATTTCTGCGTGCGCTGCAATCTGCCAATTGCTATCTATGGTCGTCTGGTAAGTCTCCCTAAATGATTTTTAGAGCTTTTTCGGAACACTAAGTGTAATTTGGCACACCCATTTCGTGATTTAATTGGCTTTGCATACACGTATTTTTTAATTTTGTCGTTTAGAAACACGACCATATTGCGATTTTGTGTTTTTCAAACAAATCCAGTTTGTAATTTGATATTTTTGAAACACAAGCACTTTGCAGAATGTACCCATTGTGGGTGTTAATGTTCTCTGCATAAGCCCTTTTGTTATTCCATGGTTTTGCACAGTATGTATAGTTTTCAGTTTGGATTATTTTATTGGTTAATTTCTAATATTTTAGTTTATGTTTTTGTGAACATCCATTTGTGATATAATTATTCTACACGCCCATTTTCTAATTTCATACTTTCATACAGACTTTCTGATTTGATACATTTGCAGTCAATGAATTACTCTCTGTTTAGATTTTTTAAAATGGATAAATATATCATTCTTTTGATTTGTAAATTTATATAGCTAGGTAACTGAAATTTTAAACGCCACCACTGAGTTGTGACTTGTATCTCTTTTGTCATATAACCTGACAAAAAACTTAGTTAGGTTTTGTTACCCAACTTCAACACTTAGCATATTGCTTCCAGATCCATATCTGCGGTTCTGTGATGTATGTCCGTGTGATTAACCACTAAAGTTGATCTTGTATAACAAAATGTTAGGGTAGATCGTTTACAGAGTATGGGGCGCACTTAGGTCTGTAATATCCTTACACTCAACTCCCACCTCTGGGTGTGCCACAGTGTCACATAGGAATGTGCTTATGCCCATGCATTGTCATAAGTTCAATCCCTATCTCCAGGGATTTGTCATTTCATATTTTTCTGCATTCTGTGAAATGTTCGGGATTGAAATCTCTAGGAACAGGCATGGTTTAGATTTTCAGTTCATGGATAGTGGACTGAAGGCTAACTAAAAATTGCTCTTCAAATTATAGTGCACTGACAGTTGACTTCTTCCTAGGATGATGAGGATGAGGAGCTTCTTGTTTTAAAAATGGGCACGGGGTTTTGGGGATCTTCCAGCTGTTTTTGTGAAGTGCTAGAAACTTCTGGGTTTTTTCAGAAAGTTTGGAACTTAGAGATGCTTTCAGGAAAACTTGTCATTTCTTCTGAAACTTTTGGCAGGGTTTGTGCCCCAGAAATATTCCTGTGAACAGAAAAACGTGTTTGGAAGGATCAGAAATAGCTTATGTGTAACATTGCTTTTAAAGTATTTTATTTGGGAATTGTTTCCTTGTCTCTAGAGGAGATGGCAGAGGGGTTTGTAGACATTAACTTTATATATCATTATAATGGGAATTCTAGCTCTTAACCAGCGGCTTCTGTAACTCTTGTGAATTTTAGCTGGAGGAGGGTGGATCTGTGACATGTTAACTTTGCACTGAGATCTACGCTCTTGACCCTATAAGATGTCTCTTTTTGTTGAACATAACTGATACAACTAAATCTTATCTCTCCGTTTTTCAACTTCTTTCCCTTTGGCTATTCACATGTCAGCTTGTTTCTGAAACAGGAATTATTTATATTAAGATATAATCGCCATTTAATACTGAGGAAATGAAACTCGTTAGCTATGTATTCCCTTAAAATAAAGGTATTAAAATCAGGTCTTTTGCTTGATCCGAGGGCTGTTGAAGTTTACTATCTTACATTTATTTATTATGCATGTCCACAATCTACTTGTTTTTGGTGTAATTTTTTCTTTCTATTAGAAATAGATTGAATTTTTATGTGAAGAATTTATTGGTATTGGACAGTGGCCTAAATATATGCCTAACCGGGTTTTACATTCTCAACCTTGCAAACCCAATATCCTAAGCATATGGGACTCTTTAGCTCCATCTCTGATTTTGCTTAGCCCCTTTTATTGCAACATACATTTATGGCACTTTTAGTCAGTTAGGTGGATTTCCTTCTCTTGCAATGTTTTAAGGTATCATTATCTCAACTGTGGTGGAAAATTTTCTGCTTTTGAAGAAATTTAACCTCAGCATAAAAAGCTTTTACCCCCTCAAATTATTAACAAAAAACATTGAACCATTGCCAATTTGGGCTTTGACAAAAACATTTACATTATTAGTATTGACAAATGTAAATATGCAAGAAATGAACACCGCTGTCAGATTCTAAATGTGCCCATTGCTTTATATGTTCGTCTAGTAATAATTCCTAAATCACTTATTGGTTACCGGGGTACATTAAGAGGAATTTTCATATACATTATGTGATTTCATGTTTTTGATCACACTTATTTTATGGTTTCAATGCTTTTGCACACACATTTCACCGTTTCATTAATGTTGAGAGGCATTCTAGAATGGCAGCAAGGAGTGAGTATAATGGCGTGAGTGTGTTAACAAAAACTCTTACATTTTATCTTAAATTTGACAGCCATTTACACGTCAAAATATTAATATTTAATAATAAACATAATATTTTCAAAATAAGTAAACATTGTAGATACAATAAAATTTGTGTTTATGTAGTAAATAAAATAGTTCCAAAACACGGTGGTGTTGCGATTAGGGACATACACAAGCAAAACTTGGCATTGGGGGCGAAGCTATCTTGGAGAATGTTTAGAAACCCAAATGTGCAATGGTGTCAAATCTTAATAGGGACTTGGACATCAACAATCCCAAATGAATTTTCATTGTAGCCAACCCCCCATGGTTTGCCGCTTTGGAACTTCATGATGAAATCTAGAACAATAATATTTGACCATCTAACATGGAGAATCAACTCGTGTACCACTGCCTCCTTTAGGTGTGACTCTTGGAGTGGGTACCCACTACTAGCAAGTATCATCGAGGTTGAGAACGCAATCCGGATCATGACAAAGGAATGTGGTGAGAAGGTAAGAGACTACATTCATATTAGTGACACAAGTGGTGGATATGCATTCAAATTGAAATCCTTCAACAGTGTACCAAACTCGATAAGAGAATCCATAACAAAGGAGCTTGCGTCAAGAATTATAGTACTCTCTGATTTGGAGGACGAACTAGTGTGGTGCCAAGTTAGGGGAATACACAACCAAAATGGGGTATGAAATCTAGAACAAAGAAATCCAAATGGGGGAGTGGCCATCAAACCTTTGAGGGAATCCGATATATTTCCCAAAGCTAGGGCCTTCGGGGCCTTCGCTTGGGCAACCCTCCACAATAGGATACTCACAGGGGACGAACTTGGAAAAATTGGTTTCGTAGGCACCCCACCATTGTCCACTATGCAAAGCCAACGATGAAAATGTGGACCAACTTTTGTTACATTGCAATATAGCCATCAAGTGTTGGCTCTTCTTTCTACAAAAGTTGGGGTGGCAAGGTCCCTTTACGTCAACAATATACTCTCTCTTCCAAAGCTGGCCAAGATGACCCCAAAAATTGTTATGGGTGGCACTATGGACAACCACATTGACGATGATTATTTGGCATATATGGAAGGAGGGTAACACATGCATTTTCAAGGACAAGGCTATGGACACAAAATCATTGACCAATAAAATAGAGATAGCCATCAACAAGTATCAAAATATGAGAGCTCGTAAGAAGAAAAAATGGAAATTCTCTAGCTAGGATAATAGTGTCCTCTCCAAATGGACACTTGTAAAAATACCCCCAGATCATAACCTTTCCAATCAAAATAGGCATATGGAACTCAAGAAGGCCAAATGGTCTATACCCCTCATGGTTGATTAAATCTTAATTTTGATGATGCTGCTCGGGGGAACCCTAGAGCATCAGGTGCGGGCTTCATAATCTAGGACGAAAAAGGACACGTGTTGAGTTGGAGCGGTCAAGCTACAAAATGGCATAATAACAATGCAAAATTTGCTGCATTATTTGAATGCCCCAAACTATACATGGAGAAAGGTATTGAATCTGTAATGTCTCGTGCGTGAAGGGCTAAATCCTGACGGATGTCCTAAACCGTTGTGCTGGCAGGCGTGTACCTAATAACTAGATGGTGGGGCTCCATGACCACATGTCCACTGTGCTCTTGGCTTCTATGCCTTCACCTTCAAGGTTGGTGGGACACAAACCTCACCCTTAACACCTTGGGTAGCCGCCCTCACTACTAGGCCAGTCCTTTGGTGTAGTGGTTGGGTTATAGTGGTTGGGTTACAGTGGTATCAGAGCTTTGATCTTGCTAACTTGGAGGGTTTAGAGTATTCATATGCAGGAAATGGAGAGAGGTAGAAGTGGAGGTTTTAGGAGACATGATTTCTTGCACACTTATGTCTTGGTAGAAGTGGAGATTATAGTTGTAATATGCTCGTGGTTGATTAAATCTTAATTTTGATGATGCTGCTCGGGGGAACCCTAGAGCATCAGGTGCGGGCTTCATAATCTGGGACGAAAAAGGACACGTGTGTTGAGCTGGAGCGGTCAAGCTACAAAATGGCATAATAATGTTGCAAAATTTGCTGCATTATTTGAAGGCCCAAACTATGCGTGGAGAAAGGTATTGAATCCATTGCCATTGAATTTGATTCCTTGATAACCGTTTGGGCCATAGTAACCAAAAAAGTTTCAAACTAGAAGCTTGCAATGCGGGCTTTACAAATTCAGAAGCTACTTGGCAAGATAGTTGAGTACACAATCAAACACATCTACAAAGAGGCTAACATGGCTGTTGCCTACCTCTTCAACCTGGTGATTGAACAAAATGAAAGCTGCAAGATACCTTGCAACATTGAGGATTGGAAAGATTTGGCTATTATCCTCAGTACAAATTCAAAACAGGCAGGAGAAGACTCGATATGGTGGATTGGCGACACGAAACCATCCAAGACACAACAAGCATACTTGTCTATACATAGGGAAGGAAAGAAGAAGTCGAGGGAATCATGCAACAAGATTCAGAGGACAATTGTGAGGACAATTCAGGGCTGGAACGATCTGCACCCCGTACCCAAATGCAGAACACATGAGGGATGAACAAAGCTTAAATAGATGCAAATGGCATGAAGTTGAAGCACAAAAGCGAGATGGTGGGGTTCATTTCCATCAAAGGCTGCAATTGCAAGTGCAATCAATGCAATCTCAAAGACTAGTTAAGAGAGGTCTTTGTGATTCAGACAAAAGTTGAGGAGGCCATGATTTGTATGATTATCGGAGAGAAGCACTTGCCCCATGCACACATCCATAACACTGAGATTTTGGATAAGTTCTATATAACATATTGAAGACATCAGGAAATAACAGGGGTGAGTGAACAATCAACAGGTTGGTGGCCCTTGCACAAAAGTCCGAAGCATCAAAAGCTATCTCGAGGCTGAGCAAAAAACCAAAAGAAGGATTGGTTGGGGATGCTATATGTATGCCAGTGGCAAGGCAGAATGAGGATATGAAACAAGCCATCACTCTTATGAGGGAAGGAATGGCAAGAAACAATATGCAAACATACGCCTTTTCATGGGGCATAATGTGGATCTCTTCTCACCTGCTCAGATTGAAAGGCTGCAAGAGATCATTGAAGGCATTCACATCATGATCTTCACCCTTGGCTGATGGGAAGATAATGCAATGAATTTTCTTTTTATATATTAATATAATGGGAGCTGCCCTCTTAGGCAGCAATTTGCTAAAATAAAAAAATAGTTCCAAAGTAAAATAAAATAATTTTTAAGAAATAAAATAGCTACAAATTGATATCTCTTGTCATTTTTCAGATAGATGTATTTAAGATATCTATACTAGTGGATTTGCACACCTATTTTGTGATATTGGGTTTTCATATGCCCATTATGTGATTTCATGTTTTCACAGCACACTCATTCTATGTTTTTATGTTTTTGCACATGCCCATTCTGTGATTTCATGTTTTTGCAGACACGTGTTTTATGATTTCATTTTCTGCAGTATACACATTCTATAATTTCATGATTTAGCCCCACCCCATTCCATGTCATGTGCTTACTTGCGCTACGCCCATTCCATGATTACATGTATTTGCATCACACCCATTCCATGATCTCATGTACTTACACCACACATTCTGCAATTTCATGTTTTTGCACACACCATTCCACAATTTAATCGTTTTTGCACATCCCATTTGTGACTATATGTTTTTTCACACATATTTTGTGATTTTGTGTTTTTGCAGTGCATGAATGCTTTTGTGTTTATATTTTTTTAATTGATAAATTTTCCATTCTGCCAACAGTTGAGTAATAAACCAGTATGATTGCTTCTGCTAAAAACCATGTGAATTTTTTTCTGAATCAATGTTTTAGATCAATCTCCATGATCCATAATCAGGAAGAGGAAGAAAATGATGGATCATGGAGTTTGATTCAAAAATACTATCAGTATGTGGGTTTATTTCTACAACAAGAATTTCTAGATTAAGTATGCATTTGTAGACTTTTGCATTGAAATCTGGCCTCTTGACCATTTAACAGGTGCCTCTTTGTTGAACATATTGAGACAACAAATCTTTTCTCCTTCAACTAGTCTCCCTTGCTTTGGCTATCATTATGTGGGTTTATATCTGTGACAAGAATTTTCTAGATTAAGGTATACTCTCAAATTAGTATTTGGTAGATGAATCTCTTTATCTATGTTATTTCTTCAAATAACGTTAAATTAAATGTTATCTTTGGCTTGATCAACACCTTATCAAGCTGTTTGAGGGCGGTTGAAGTTCACTGCCTCACATTTCCTTTGTGTATGGATTTACATCTTCTGGCTATTTTGTTTCTTGCTAATAGCATTAGCTTGATTTCTTATGTTAGGAATTCATAACTTTTAACTAGTTTTTATGTACGTACTCTTGCAAACCCAATCCTTCGAACAAGGATTTATTATCTACATCTTTTTTTTCTTGCCAGCTTTTATTGTAACATGCATTTTGTGACATCTTTTTTGATCAGTAAATGAGAGTTCTATTCATATATAAAAAACAACCATATACAAAATACTAAACGGGTGTATATACACACCATCAAAACAAGTACTTCAACCCATATGCCCCAAAGCAGCGAAGTCATACAAAACTAACTCACCCAAGTGGGACCCCCACAATAGCCCACCAACAGAAAAAAACATTGACATGAAAATCTTTACACTGTAAAATCTGCAAACAAAACAAGGACAGGGAGAAATTTGAAGACATCATGTGGCACTAGGGCTGAGTTTGGACAAATAAAAGCCCTCAATCAATTCACTGGGGAGAAAGGTCAATCACACGCATCAGGCAGTAAAGGGCAATCCTTATTGGTTACATCCCTTATTTTGCAATGATAAAAGACATCACCACCTTAGCCCAAAAAATCCAAATGAAAAAGAGTAAAAAAGTAAAAAGGACAAAGAACCTATAGAAGGCAATTATTTGGTTGTTCCTGCTAGCAAGAGGGGGGCAAAATTACTCCAAGCTTTAGGGTTGTTGCTAATTTCTGCCGAGAAGGGGAACTGCTCAATTATAACATTGACCAAAAAAATTTCTCGCTTATTACCTTATGTTCCATGGAGTCTTGGGGATGTGGGGACCAAGGGCCTAGATTTGGGGACAGTGGTAGGATGGTGGCAGGTGGGGATTTGGGGGCTGAGCCCCCAACAGGATTGAGGGGCAGCGGCCCTTTGTGGGGTCTGGGGGCAATGCCCCTAGCATGTTCCCTATCATAATATAGGGCAGTTTGAGGGGTAGAGCCCTCACCAACAAGCCTAAATGAAGGCCTTAGAAACCACACAAACCTTCATGGTGCATGCCATTTTCACAATTCCATCACCGTGTTTTATGTAACACCAAGTCCTTGCTGTCACTCTCTCCTGATGCACACACTCAAACAATGAAGACTTGGCTAATGTTCTCGCAACTTGCTGTTTTTCTCACTCTCGAAACTTGCTGTAATGCTGCTGAAACTTGATACTGACTTAGAGTGAGGCTAGGATCTTAATTTATTGCTTTTTGTGAGTGCTTAGGGTGTGTGTGGGGTTCAATAGGGTTAGGTTAGTGGCCCAAATATTTAAAAAAATGCTTGATTTTCTTTAAAAAAGCCATTTTTTAGCTATGGGATTTTTGGAATGGCTGGGAGTTTTTGGTGCGTTCCCCATAGGGTCACCAAGATGTCTCTAAGTTTCCCTGAAGTCTCCAAATCAGGGGGATACACCAGAAACGTCCCCTCTCTAAGGGAGACATCTCAGGGATGTCCCCTATCTACAAGAGGTGGTGGTTGTTAAATTTAGGTGAACAGATTAAATGCACAGAAAAATAATTTGAAATCAGACAAAATAACACAGCATATACCCTGGGAAAACCCTCCTCTTGAGGGAGAAAAACCCAGCAACAAAGATCTCTCTTATATTTGATTCAACAGTGGCAATTTTACAAATTACAATGAGGTCTAACACAAGACCGATACCTGGCAATAATGAATGACAAATAATAGATTCTAGAAAACACCTGGCAATATCAAAACACAGATCCGATAATGTTCAATCTGCACTGAGAAGTCTTCAAACCATGCACCGAATTTTCTTCAATCTTGGATTCGCACAACACTGTGAATGTTCACCCTTGTAATATTGTATTCGCACTTGCTTGTTATATCCACACTCGAGTATATTGCAGGCTGATAAGAATCACTTCAATCTGTACCTTGAATTCGCACTGATTGATATCATGGAGCTGGTGAATTCGCACTTAGATCTCACCCAAGTTCGCACATTACCATCAACTGTGTTCGGACTTAGATCATGGACAAATTCGCATATAATCATCAGCTGTGTTCGCACTTGAATGATAGCTAAGATCGGACTTTAGTATATATCGAACTGACTAGAATGGACGAACAACTGAATATAAATACAAGTGAGTGGAATGAACTTAATCCTTCATGTCAGCCTTGATAAATATTATGCATGCCTCTTCACAAGAGGTCGGCCTCAAAACATAACCACGCATTAAATGTCTTCATGATAATAGCTCAAGATGAATTCCTATCTTCTCATGTCGGCTATGAAGATAAACCATAATAATAATAAATATAACTTGAATAGCCAATGGCTATCATTCAATTATATTTCCACAAAGGAGTTGAGCTGGAAGGAGCTACCGAAGCTGCTATATCATTAACACTCCCTCTCAGCTAGGGAGAGAACTTCCAGCTTCATAAAACATATTATCTCCATATGAGGTTCATCTGCCACCATTGCCTGCAATCAGATATAAAGAGAGAAATATCACCTCAATGTGATATCAACCATCACATGGTTAAGTACTAGTGTTCATCACTTGCGTGATGTTGTCACCTCAACGTGACTTTCACCATGGCTCTCCCATAGGGTGAAACACAAGTACAAGAATATCATCACAGACTCTCTCACGTGATGTTGTCATGGAGTCACACACATGACATCCACCATGACTCAGCTCAGAGGGTGGAAACGAGGGCTTTCACCTCAAATTCTTCCGTCACAGAAGAAAATGCAATAGTAAGTACAAGTGTTCATCACTTGCGTGATGTTGTCACCTCATCGTGACTTTCACCATGGCTCTCCCAGAGGGTGAAACACAAGTACAACATATGTCATGGAGTCGCACACATGACATCCACCATGACTCATTCGAGGGTGGAAACAAGGGTTTTCACCTCAAATTCTTCCGTCACAGAAGAAAATGCATTAACAAGGGATTTCACCTCGAACTTCTCTCACAGAGAAGAACTCACAAGGCTCAATCGAGACTCATACTCACCAAGGCTGGATTCTCCACCATACCAAGCTTGTCTCTAAGTATACAAACTTTACCCCGGCGAGAGGCTTGGTGAGAATATCTCGCTTCATCGCTAATGTACCTCAACTGTACTTTCGTAGTACCATATCTCTGATATAGTGGTACTTGATCTCAACATGCTTGGATCTATAATGAAACATAGGATTGACAGAAAGCTTCACACAACTCTGATTATCACAATGAATGATAGTAGGCTCCTTTGATTGTCCAAATAATCCTGCAAGGAGCTTACGAAGCCACACTGCTTCGAGTTGCATGCAAGTGCAATGTACTCACTGTACTCAATGCTAAGGCTCCGCACTGGAAATCATAGCGTAACCCAAACCAAGCAACCGAGGTGCTCTTCCGATCTGTGACACAACCTGCCCAATCGAATCGTGAAACCAAGTAACTCCAAGTCTGCATCTGAAGTATACTTCAACCCATATCCAACTATGCCACGCAAGTATCTCAGGATATGTTTAGCTGCAACAAGATGTATCTGTCTCGGATCACACATAAACTGGCTAAGTGCACTCACTGCATAGCAAATATCAGGTCTAGTGTTAACTAGATACATCAAGGATCCAATCAGCTGTCTGTACAATGTAGGATCCACCAAATCTGAACTAGCTGCAGCCTCCTTCAATTTATGAAGATTGGTTTCCATGGGAGTAGACATGGATTTGCAATCCATCATGCCAAATCTCTTAAGTATGTCAATGGTGTACTTCCCTTGATTTAGAATCATACCATCTGACTTCTGCCAGACTTCTAAACCAAGGAAGTAATGCATGAGCCCAAGGTCCTTCATCTCAAATTCAGAAGTTAAATCCTTCTTACATTCAAGAATCAGGTGATCTTCTCCACTGAGGATTAGATCATCAACATATAAAACCAAAATTAATGCATCACCATTGATTACCTTGAAGTAGAGATTTGAATCAGCATCGTTCTTCAAGAAACCCAAGCTTGATAGATACTGATCAATCCTTTCATACCATACACGAGGAGCCTGCTTAAGACCATACAAGGCCTTCTTCAGCTTGCAAACATGAGACTCCTTCCCATGAATCTCAAATCCATCAGGTTGCTCTATGTAAACCTCTTCCTCAATCACTCCATTGAGAAAGGCTGTCTTCACATCCATCTGGTGAATCTTCCATCCTCTAGATGCAGCAATAGCAATGATGGTTTTGATAGAAGTGTAGCGAGCAACAGGAGCAAAGGTCTCATCATAATCAACTCCCTCTTTCTGAGAAAACCCACGAGCCACAAATCTTGCCTTGTACTTCTCAATGATTCCGTCTGCAGCATGCTTAATCTTGAATAGCCATTTAGAAGATACCACAGACTTGCCCTCGGGTCTAGGAACAATATCCCAAACATCATTCTTAAGAATTGACTGATACTCCTTTGTCATAGCATCTCTCCAGACTTGAAGACTGGATGCTTCCTCAACACAGGAAGGCTTAGATTCTATAATCTGACTCATCAAGGCAACATAACTGGAGAACTTATGTGGCCTTTTGCTTTCTCTGAATGTGCCTCTAGGAGCTGCAAAGCTTTCAGCCTCTTGCATAGTGCGACTAGCCCATAGAGGTCTCTTCCTCCCAATGACAATGTCAGTAGGCCCATCAGTAGGTTCCAAGGGTTCAACTGGATCAAGATCTTCCCTTGGTTCCATTGTCTCCCTCTGAATCTCAGGAGTATGGTCAACTTCCATGTCCTGAGGAGACTCTTCATTATCAATCTCCATATGAATCCCTCTGGATCTCTTGAATTCAACATCTTCCTCAAATGTGACATCCCTACTGATTTCTATCAACTTCTGACCTGGAATGTAAATTCTGTAAGCTTTTGATGTCTCACTGTAGCCCACAAATATTCCTTTCTTGCCATAAGGCTCCAGCTTGGTTCTCTTTTCTTTGGGAACATGAACATAGACAGGACAACCGAAGATCCTCAAGTGACTGACTTCAGGCTTCTTCTGGAGTCATATTCTCCAAGA
The DNA here is from genome assembly GCA_007258455.2 of Sequoia sempervirens. Classification (NCBI taxonomy): domain Eukaryota; kingdom Viridiplantae; phylum Streptophyta; class Pinopsida; order Cupressales; family Cupressaceae; genus Sequoia; species Sequoia sempervirens. Next base: position 60,379 of record VDFB02324389.1, on the reverse strand, counting down.
TCTTATGAGGACTTCTGTTCTGAACATATACAGCTGTCCTGGAAGCTTCTGCCCACAGGAAGGTTTGCAGAGCTTGATCATGGATCATGGCCTTTGTTGCTTCCATAATTGTCCTGTTCTTCCTTTCTGCAACACCATTTTGTTGAGGATTATAGGGAACACAAAGCTCCCTCTTAATCCCTGCATCAGTACAAAAGTTTCGAAAACTACTAGAGGTGTATTCTCCACCATTGTCAGATCTGAGGACCTTAATTCGTTTACCAGAAAGATTTTCTACTAAAGCTTTAAACTCTTTAAACCTATCCAGTACTTCCTCAGATTCTTTAGATTTCAAAAAATAAATCCAAGTCTTCCTAGAGTGATCATCAATAAAGAGAACATAATACAAGAAACCACTCGAAGAAGGAACATACATAGGACCACATAAATCATAATGAATTAGGTCTAAAATACACTTAGATCTATTTTCTCTACTATGAAAGGGGGCTTTTATATTCTTACCTAATGCACAGCCCTTGCATGTACCTTCCTGCTCCTGGTTGAATTTAGGAAGGCCCGTCACCATCTTCTCCATAATGGGTAGGGCTCGGAAGTGCAAGTGAGCCAATCTCCGATGCCAAAGATCACAAAGACTGGAAGAGTCATGAACCAATGCTTGTAGAGGATGTGAGCAAACCTTGTAGAGGTTATCATGTCTAACTCCAATTACTTGAGCATCCTTGAAGTTAGAGTTCTGCATCCACACTAGAACTTTGCCTTTGGAGAAGGCAACTTGATATCCTTTATCTTCCAAAGCTGAAATGGAAATAAGATTACGCTTGATTCCGGGAACATAAAGAACATTACCCAATTGAAACGATATGCCGGAATCCAAGTGAAGTGTGGAGGTCCCAATTCCCTTTACGGAGTAGCTGGCATCATCTCCAATGATGACTTGTTCAGAAGATTCCTTTTCCACCAAACTCGATAAGTGCTCCTTGAATCCGGTTATGTGACGGGAGGCACCACTGTCGATTATCCAGGTGTTGGAGTTGGAAGGTATACAGCTTGATAATGCTGAATGAGACATGAATTCACTTGAACCCTCAACCTTCAAATCATACACCATCTTGACAGTTTGAACAAATGAGATAATCTGAGTGCAATAATCTGATCACGATCCTCAAACCCGCTCTGATACCATGTTAAATTTAGGTGAACAGATTAAATGCACAGAAAAATAATTCGAAATCAGACAAAATAACACAGCATATACCCTGGGAAAACCCTCCTCTTGAGGGAGAAAAACCCAGCAACAAAGATCTCTCTTATATTTGATGCAACAGTGGCAATTTTACAAATTACAATGCGGTCTAACACAAGACCGATACCTAGCAATAATGAATGACAAATAATAGATTCTAGAAAACACCTGGCAATATCAGAACACAAATCCGATAATGTTCAATCTGCACTGAGAAGTCTTCAAACCATGCACTGAATTTTCTTCAATCTTGGATTCGCACAACACTGTGAATGTTTGCCCTTGTAATATTGTATTCGCACTTGCTTGTTATATCCACACTCGAGTATATTGCAGGCTGATAAGAATCACTTCAATCTGTACCTTGAATTCGCACTGATTGATATCACGGAGCTGGTGAATTCGCACTTAGATCTCACCCAAGTTCGCACATTACCATCGACTGTGTTCGGACTTAGATCATGGACAAATTCGCATATAATCATCAGCTGTGTTCGCACTTGAATGATAGCTAAGATCGGACTTCAGTATATATCGAATTGACTGGAATGGACAAACAATTGAATATAAATACAAGTGAATGGAATGAACTTAATCCTTCATGTCGGCCTTGATAAATATTATGCATGCCTCTTCACAAGAGGTCGGCCTCAAAACATAACCACGCATTAAATGTCTTCATGATAATAGCTCAAGATGAATTCCTATCTTCTCATGTCGGCTATGAAGATAAACCATAATAATAATAAATATAACGTGAATAGCCAATGGCTATCATTCAATTATATTTCCACAAAGGAGCTGAGCTGGAAGGAGCTACCGAAGCTGCTATATCATTAACAGTGGTGACATGGGGAGGAGGATGTTTCCCTGAAGTCCCCATAAGACATCCCTATCTTGGAAAAGGCAAGAATTTGGGGGGCGGATGTGTTCTTGTGTAACACTAATTACATTTTCTCTAGCAATGAGAGAGAGGGAGAGAGAGATTTGCATAACTTTAACAAATCTTAAGAGCTTCAGCTAGAAAATTCCTAAGCTCCCACCTTTAGATCTCCCCTTTATTGAGTCTATTAATAACCAGCATAAAATCTCCTTCGACAATTAGTTTCTTACTCCCTGCCGATAAAACTAAACTCAAACCTTCCAGTAGTGCTGCCAATTCTGCCTTATTATTTGATTTCAAGCCTAAGAAGGACCTTCCCTTAACAGACATGCCCCTAGAATCTGTTGAAAGGCAACCAGCTCCACCAAGACTTAGATTCCTTTGAGAAGCTCAATCAAAATTTAGCTTTTGAAAGGCTTTCGGGAGTCTCAATCAAATTTTAATTTTTCAACAATTAGTTTTATTGATTACCCCATAAATGGGGGGTAACATTTTCAGTCAGCTAGGGGGAATCTATCTCCTCATCCTGTTATAATTTCTTTATCATCATGTCATCTTTGGCAGAGATTGTTTTACTTTCAAAAAAATATAGAACTTTTTCTCTATGTTACCGGAATCGGCCCTTTACCCTGCCAATTTCGGGTACGGATACGTTTCCAAACGGATTCGTGCTGGAAACCTGCGGATTCGAATAGGGTTCGGATTTTTGTATAAAAAAACGTCTCCACGAATCTGCACGATTTTTCCTCGAATCATGGCGTTTTTTTTCTTGACGTCGTGTTTTCAATCCGATTCCGGCGTTTTTTTTTTTCTATTCCGTCCGCCATTCAGACACACGCAAGCTGCAAGGAGATTGGTCGTGCAAGGAGAAACTGAGTGTCGCCATTCAGGGAAAAATAGGGAACCGCCGTCGAAGGAGATTTTCCGCCATTTTTTGTCTTTCCTCACGTTTCCTCTCCCAATTTCGTCTGCCGTTTGTCCGCCATTTCCAGGTCCGCCAATTTCCAGGTATTACGAATTTCTCAGCTCGTAAAAGTTAAACCTTCAATTTAATTTTCGTGTATAGTTTATATTTTAATATTTTATAATAGTTATTAGTTTTTATTTTTAATTTTTATATTGTTTTATACTTTATATGATAATATTAATAAATTATTAAATAATATAATATTTAAATTTTTAATAATATTGTTTTTATTATTTATAAAATATAAATTTATAATATATATTATAATATATTAAATTATTAATACATAATTTTAGTTTATTTATTTAGTATTAAGTTTTAACAAATTTTTATTGTAATAATATTTAATATTATACAATTCAATGTTTTTAGTTTTTATATTTATAATTTTATAATTTTATTATATATAAAAAAAGTTAAATTTATTTTAGTATTTTAATATAATTTAATTTTAAAATTTAAAACTTTAAAATTTACATTTTAAAATAATAAATATAAATCTAATTATTATTTTGTTAATTTAATGTTAAAATTTATTTATTTTGCTATTCTTTATTTTAATAAATAATAATCAATAATTTAAAATTAAAATTATAAATATAAATTGGAATTATATTAATTAGTAATTACATATTATTTATTAAACGTTTATTTACTTCTTGTTTTTACTTTTTTAGGCTGCAAATATGTCTATATTTATGATTTTTATATGTTTTATGTACGGACGTACCCAAACGTACCCACACCAATTTTTTTTTTTTGCGTACCCGTACCCGTACCCACGTACCCGTACCCGATTCGGTAACTTAGCTTTTTCTTCATCCATTTTGACGGTGAACTACACACCTTTACTTTTTGGCATCAATTGATCATGGATAATAAGAACAAGGCCTAACAATGATCTCTAAAAAAGCATATGTTTTCTGAACTTGTAGTAAGGAAGTTATAGTAAGAGTCTTTTGAATGGCCATCATTTGTTCTGTCCTATTTCTTTTCTCAATCACCCTTTCTGTTAATTCCACCTTCTCAGGTTTAATCAGCTAGCAAATTAGAAAGCAGAGTCTATCATCTTATTTGCTAACCTATTTTGGGATCATTCCACGTTGAAGCATGCTTATGTTTCATAGACAATCGGTAATATAATATATTAACTTGAAAATAAAATTTTAGTAGGTGTGCCATATCAAGTAGATTTTTGACATTGCTTTCTTCTCTATTGTTTTTGTTGGCACTGGTTGAATTTTCAATGAATAAAGTTTCTTGGCTATATTTAGTTGCTTAAGAGTGATAACTGTTGGGTTGTTCCTTTAAAGGGATGAGGCTCTTATCTGGTCTGCATTTCAAATATACTGTGATTAAAATTTTATGCAAGTATTGTTACAGTGTTCTTTAGTTATTGTTGACTTATATAACACTTCTCATGGTTTCTATATGGTTCTTCCTTTGACAGAGCCCTTGTGAGCACGCCTTTTGCTTGACTTGTGCAAGGAGTGATTCCAGCTGTTATTTGTAAGCTTATGTTTTTAGTTTTCTGTTTCTCTTAAGAATTTATGATATTCTGTTGCTGAATCCAGAAACAGAAAAAGACAAAGAGGAAATGAATGCAGTTGTTTCCAGATATGTTTATCGTAATCAGGAAAAAAAACATCAGAGTGCACATAAACTAGGTGAAGCAGAATATTATTTTATTCCACAAATTGAATTATCAAAATTGTAAACATATTATTCAATAATCTTTGTCAAAGATCAGAGAACAATATGAACACAGTCATCATTTCTGAAGAATGATCTGTAATATCAGCTCGAGATCAGACTGAGCAATGGAAAGCAAGTCTGTTAATTTGTTGCCCTATAAAAATAGGGGAAAACATTCTGCCTATCGTTATGAATTACTATGGTTCAAGAAATGGAACAATGGAAAGCAAATCTATAAAATTTGTAGCTGTATTAAAATAGGGCAAAAAATCTGCCTATCATCATGAAGTACTATGGTTATCAAGAAATGGAAACACATCCTCTACACTCTGATGCCTCTCTGAAATTGTTCTCTTCAATATGAAGCAAATTTGGAAAGAGTACCCACTATCAATATTTCATTGTGTTTCATAATTTTCTGATGAAAGAATGAATAACTGGCATTGTTTTTATCAATCCTATTTTAGTTTGCTTCAGGTGTGATGAAAGGATTCAAAAGATACAATCGATAAAGATGCTAGAGGGAATATTTATTTGTGCAGCTCCACATTGTCTAAAGTCATTTTTAAAGAGGATGGACTTTGAGTTGCATTTAATTGAGATACATTCAGATTTACTTCAGTGTATAGCTGAAAAAGATGAGTTAAATGAGAAGGATGTCATAAAAGTAAGGCCAGCGTCATCAGATCCTCCACCTAAGAAACTCTCTTCACAAGCACAGGTATTGTGCTCTTCTATATCCCTCTGGCTTTTACATGTTTTACAGAAGCTCCATTACATATCAGAAGCTAATGCTTTATCATCTCAGCGTGATCAGTCTAAAGCATCATCTGGCACACAGCACCAAGATCAGGAACAAATGTCGAGGCTACAAACACAACACAAACAATTTAGTTATAATCCACAATCCCAGGGGCAGCAAGATTATCAAGGTAACTCAGGTGATAATTCACAACAATTATATCAAGAGAAGCAACGGGAATTTGAAAAATCACACCATCAATCACATCAAGAAAAGCGTCAAAAGCATACACATGGAGAAAAACATCGCAAACATCATGACAAACGCCAAGAGCTGCATGCAGATAAACAATATCAACAAGAAGAAGGGTCACGTCACAAGGATATTCATCAAATGGATGCAGAACATCAGAATGTGCATGGACGACAAGCTCAAAAACAACAAACACCAAAACCTGAAAGTCCACAAGTGTTGCCTCCATCCTTCCCAATGCAGCAGCCTTTGCAATATCCCTACCATCTTCATCCGGAGGGGTTCCAGCAACACTACAATCCCCACTATGATCAAACACAACCAATTACTTTCCTGGAAGGCATGCCTATCCAGACTGGAATACAAAGTTTCCAAACTGGCAATCAAGGGATTCCTATACATGCTCCACCTATTCAAGGGTTTCAAGAAAATCTCTTCCAACCATGGCACATTGGGCCAACAGGCATACCTCAGGAAGATGCAACAGCAGTTCATGCAATACAAGAGGGCATCATGGCACCAAATATGCAGGGTCAGTTCTCCAATTTTGCAATTGATTATGCACAAGGCCCATCAACAATTCCATTACCTCCACCACTACCTGGCATGGGAATGGCTCTGGATCAGCCTGTACACTACCAAGACTCTAATTATGGACCACCGGTGTCAACCCCGCATAAACGAGATAAGTATATGAATATGCATACTCAGGGGGAGGATGCAAGAGAGGTACATAACCATGGAGGGCGAGGTGGGAGATCCAGTTTTGGTCCTAATCATGGATAAGCTTTTGTTTGTAAATTCTTTGTATATGAAGTTATGACAGAACATGCTACATAATTTCATCATTGATGTATATTACCAGAGCTTTACCTCAAGTTTTTAACAAATATGGAAGGTGTTGATGTTGGTTGCTGCACGACAAGCCTTTTTTGATAAGGCTCTGTTTCTTATTTGCTGTTGTTTTATCTAGAAGTGGTTGATATTTTAGGCTTTCAAAATTTCAATAATGTGAGGTGCATAGCTGTGTGTTATTGAGTTGAAGAGATAGGAATTTAAAAAAGCTGCAAGTAATTTGCTTGTTTGTCACAGAAGTTATCAAGGTTGGCTCGTTGCTTGGCAAAACAGATGGAATATGTACCATGTTATCATTTTGTATTCCTTGTATGCTATAGATGACCCTGATCCCATGAGCAATCGGGACAGTGTGGGGGGTGGTGGAGAGGCGGCTACCCACTAAAATTTCAGAGTTTGGTGTGCTATTACGTAAGTTAATATGAAACAATCATTAAAGTGCAGAAGAAGAAAAGAAAAAGCTTACACGTACTGAACAATGTTGCCAATAACTAACAATCGTGAAGTGGAAAAGGAAGAGCTTTAGATGTACAGAAATATATTGCCAATAAGAATTGTAATTAGATTTGTGCTAATACGTAAATAACATTAGATCCTGATGTAAATATCTGCGTGCTGCTTCAGGTCTATATTAACAATTTATAACCGAGCAATATGTTTTTTTAGAGCATTTTATTCCAATGCAGAGAGGGGTGTGTATGGATGTTGTATTCCTGTAAAGAATGAAGTGGTATCATAGAGTGGGCTGCATACTGTGAGCGTTGAGATAGAAAGGCCAAGTCGTGTGGTGTTAGGAGTTGATGTCCATATTGTAGTCTCTTCTCCCCGTCTATTCCATGCAAGTGTTGTGGCTATATAGACGATACAATGAATATGGCTGGTTTATGATCTGTGATGATTCCCATTCCATTTGATATTCATTAGGCAGTTACCAAGATAAGTGGCTGCAGGAATTTGATCGGTTGCTGGTCATGTAGTTTCGCAATGAGGTAACCGAGACTTGTTGGTATGTTGGCAGTTGTACTGAAATCTGCCCCGTTGTCAAGAAAATTTAGGTAAGGTTACTGCCCCAAATCATAGGAAGGACCCCTCAATCGTCCAGGTGGAGCAAAGGAGGTTACATGAAACTTCCTGGCTTGAGCAAATATATCACTGAAATGGATGCTATTAGCCTTTTCCATTTAGAAGATATTGAATATGTGCCATGGGTTTGATTTCCAGATAAGTTCAGATGGGCTGAATTCAGATCATAGAATGTTCTGTTGAGCATTGGTTACTGCCCCAAATCATAGGAAGGACCCCTCAATCGTCCAGGTGGAGCAAAGGAAGTTACATGAAACTTCCTGGCTTGAGCTGCCATATGGATCAATAGATCACTGAAATAGATGCGATTAGCCTTTTCCATTTAGAAAATATTGAATATGTGCAATGGGTTTGATCTCCAGATAAATTCAGATGAGCTGAATTCAGGTCATAAATTTTCTGTACAAAATATATCATGAAGGAATTTCTGATGCGTTTTTACATTCATTTTATTGAGTCACTGTGCCGTAAGTAGTTTTTGCATAGATTTGAGCCTCATCCAGCTGAAAATCAAAATCAGTTAGGACGACATATATGTTCATCTGGTTCCAGTTCTCGCTACAGCCAAGAATATTATTGCGGAGCTATCATGTCACAGACATAGATTCTGATGCCCATTTTTGTTTCTACTTAATAGAATGTTGACAATAATGCCTTTGATACACATTCGCCTTGGGTGTCTTTTTTAATCTCTTAATATTGAGTTTGAGATATTTATTCTTTCTTGTCAAGAAAATTTGTGTCAGGTCACTTCCAGCACCTCGTCTTTGAGGTGGCGCAAAGCAAGTTAAATAAACCTTTATGAGTCGAGGTACTAGAACCCATATATTTCTATCTATGAAAAAAATCCTCCATCTCAAGCTTCCATAGCTCAAAGTTTAAGTTAAATTTATCAATCTCCACTTATGATGGGCTCACCATATTTCATCATTATACATTGATCTTCATCACCCATTTTCCCATTTTTTTTTTCTTATGGATTGTAACCATATCACAATAATATTGATCATGTTTAGATTCTTTGCAATAGAGTCTCCATCATTCATCCTCAAAGAATAAAGCTTCTTCTTAGGAAAAACTTATTTGTCATGGAGTTAGCCTAATATAGTGTTCCCAACTTCTTCTAAAGGCTCTATGTGGTGGTCTCTCTTGACGCATTCAAGAGCATGAAATATGCCAAACAAAGTTTGATCAACCTTCTAGCATTTTTATCCAACTCTAACCATTCTTCATCTTTTATACCCAAAGGTTTATAATCAAATACTAGAACCCATATATTTCTATCTATGAAAAAAATCCTGAATCTCAAGCTTCCATAGCTCAAAGTTCAAGTTGTTAAATTTATCAATCTCCACTTACGATGGGTTCACCATAATTCACCTAAAATAAGATCACCTCTATTTAAAACTTCCACTCGAACCAAAAAGTCATAAAACCCTTTTTCATAACGAAGGATCTCATAAGCTAGACAAACTTTGATACCAAATGAAAGGAAACTAAAAGATACTATATTAACCCAACGAGAGAATTAATGCAAATAAGTTTAGATCTATACAATAACCTACATAGAAATAATACACGACACAAAATATTGGAAAGAGCCCAACTTCCAAAACATAATCTATTATCACCAACAAAAATAGTTACAATACACTTTAGTATCAACTCTATATTAGAAGAAAGGGGAAATCTTTTACCACTAGCTTCTATAATCAATCTGCCAACATAACCCTTGCAAATACGTTTGCATATCATATCCATCCCAAGCATCTCTTAAATAAGCAAAACTTAAAACCATAAACTATAAGTAGCTTCCAAAAATTGAGACAAAAATAGCACCAAAATCTAGAGCACAAATTACAACATCCAAGTCAGAATTAGTTAACAATCCCAACGTGGAATGCAACTCTTAGTGTCATAGCTCCACCTACCAAACTGGACAATCCATTTTGTTTTTATTCCACCTCCTAAAAGATGCCCTTATGTGTGATTCTTATGTTTAATTAAGAAGTCCTCCATGATTTTTCTAGTCCACTTTGTAACTCCCTCTTACATGCTCTTACACTTTGTAGGTTATCTTACACATCCAATAATATCATAGATGCTCTTACATGTCATGTTGCGTTTATTAGTGGGAACATGTATCACTCCAAGTGGGATGCTTATTTTCCATGAGGGCACATCAAATTTAAAAATAATAAATAAATATAAACAATAGAAAATGCAAGGTGTATGACACCTAATTCTAACACTAACATCAACACCTTAAACCCCCTATCCACCCCCTTCACCATCAAAGTTTTATTTTTTGCATTGTCTTTGTGGGTTCCATTTTTACCCATTCAAACTTTGATTTTGGTAATATATATTTTATTTTGGCTATATTATCAAATGCTTTGTTGTGGCAAGTTCATTTTTTGATTTTGTGCACATATTTTTATATTTTGTAGTTTGTCAAAGTTTTTACTACTCAACTATTGTTTTAAAAACTTTAGAGGCTCATTTGTTGCTCATATAGACTCTAGTTTGGGTGCCATATTTTTAGTGATTTTCTTTTTCTTTTTCTTTTTCTGTATTTCTCTCTGGTGCACTTCGTTTGTTCTCATTTTCATCAAAGCTACACTTCCAGTATATTGGACTTGTTTACTAATTATAAAACATTAGAATCCATTCCCACTTTTTATATTTTGGTAAGTGTCAATTATGCATGCATTAATTTATAAAGTGACAACATGTTTGTTGATGATATCTTGATTGGCCTTTTGTTTGACTAATTTGGGGGGTTTCATCATAGGTCATCATAGATGTTGATCTATTTCACCATTTTGTTGTGAATTTTGATAGAAAAACCATGTCCTATTGATGGTATCTAGAAACACTACAAATGGAAGAAAATCTTAGCCTAGCTCTATAGACTTGTTCCTATACCAAGTACCTATTAGTGGAAGTGGGATTACAATTACATGAATGACATAGTCCTAGGATTGATTGGTTGTATTGTTGATAATGACATATATTGGGCTTACTTGTCACACATTGAGTGCTCTTGTATTATATTGATCACCATTTGGGAGATGTATGTAGATCTTGATGATCTTCCAATAACAAGTGATCCTTCCTTGGACTACCTCGTACCACTAGATGTTTTTGATATTTCATCATATGGTTGTGATTTAGCTCAAGAGGATGCTTGATGGTAAGGTCCTAAATGTTTTGATGGCATTAAGACTTATCATGATTCTCCTCCTCCTATAGAGACTTCTAATGATTCTCTAGCTTCACCAACTCATATTGCATATTTAAATGTTGAGGATCCTTCTCCAATACCTCCTACCTCTACATAGAATGTGGCTTCTCTAAATGTATATGATGATTCTCTTTATGAAGGCCATTTTTTTCTACAAGATCCACAATTGAGATGTATACTTACTAGATATTTCACATCCATTTATGGAATCTCATATTTGGTATCTTGATAACACTAAGGACATCATTTTTCTCTTTGATGGCTATGCTCTAATAGTTACATCATCATTATATTTAGCACCTATTCTATATCAATTTCCACATGGTCTTGAAATGTCACCTTCTTCACTTAGGCTTAGGATGTACTATCCCCCTTAGTTTTTATTTGAATTTAACAACACAATTTCAACATTGTCAGCGTTAGCTCCAAATATAAACTAGCAAGAATAGTAACCCATCACCTTTTGATATGAATATCCCAATGTGGGCGAGGTGAGAGCATACAGTGTCGGGGATCGTTAGCAAATTGGAATGTAATTACAACTAAACATAGGTGGCGAGCCAACCATTGAATGAAAGGAAATTACAAACTCAGCCACTTATGTAGCGGGAGTGGAGATATTAACAATTAATAAGGCAGCAAGCCGACCATGAATCCACACTACCACTTATTCAATGGGGGGAATTAAAATACAAGAGCTGAAAGTAAAAATCAGACTTAACAACTTCTTCAGTGGGAGTATAAACAAGAATATAAAGTGCAGATTATAAATAGTTGTTAGTACTACTAAACTAGCTTTACAAAATAGATAATCAGTTGCACAACAATTCAATTTTTTGAGACTAATTACATCATAATGTTAGAGAAATATTCCCCAATTGATAATCATGAATATGAATAGAATTCTAAGCCCAAAACAACAAAATAACATATCTAATAAGCTACAAAAAACAACAGAACATCAGATCAACAACATAGAAATTTCACCAATTTGCTCATAACTTTGCCAAACAGAGTCCGATTGACAAGAGACTGAAAATAGAGGATAGCTATGAGCTAGGTGTCCAATTTGTAGCAGACAAACACCCCCAAATTCACACCTATTTAGTGGCATGAATCCCAATGCAACAACAAGTGAATGGTACAACCTCCAGGAAGGGTCGACCTCACTTTAAAAATTAGATTTTCAATGAACAAGTTTGAAACTTGGTGAAAATGGGCACCTAGAGCAATGAAGTAGAAGGCACCAATACCTAGAACCATACAAAAATTGGTGGTGAGGCTATGATAAAAAACACGCTTCAACCATGTAAATTAGCAGCAGTAATAAACATATTTTACATCAACAATCTGCTTATTAAAATAGAAAATTTAAGCTCTATCCGCACCCTTGAATGAAGTACAATCTTCAATATACCAGCTAGGTACTATCTTTCAAGCACGAAGACTGGAAGAAGCTAAGAGGTATTCATTCCTCAAAGCAAGCTCTGAAAATATTTCAACAACAATTCCACATAATAATTTTCCAAAGATGAGAATAAATGAGCAAGGCTTGAATAAATAGAATCTTCTTGGAAATTGAATCACTTTGTAACCTTGAAGAAATGAGATGAATCACTTCAACCTCCCAAAAGGGACACCCAACCTTTTTGAGGAATATTAAATATTAATTGATGCCAATTTACCTCATCTCCTAGGCGTCCAAATAAACAACAAATAAATCACCTTTTAAAAATAATAAACTCTCCACTTTTGGCGTCCACATAAAGTCCCCTCTTTAAAACAACTTGAAGTTATATGCCCAGGCATAGGGGTCCAAAAGTCATAATAAAATATATTATGACTTAAATTATAATCTTCTTTTTTGAGCCTAAGAAGGTTGGAGGAACCAATGTCCAAAACAAAACTACCTAACTACCATAAATAGGATGATGGACTAAAATGACTGTGCTGCTACTAGGATGCCATTGCCATAAATAGAACTTACCAAAAATAGCAAATTGCTATAAATAGTAAGTGTTTGCAAACTTCATTTGAACATCAACTGTGCAGTTATCATGACTTACTAAAAATAGTAAGTGTAGAAAAGTTGACAGAATCAATTGCATGTTATACCTTATTGGAGTTCTCTGAAAACCCAGAAAAACTCAGATCCTTTCTTGCATACAAAGTATCAAATAGAAATGCATGCCATTTTCATAAAATGCATGCTACCACACCCTGAAGCTCTCCAAAAACCCAAAAAGCTCACAGTCAAACTCTTGCATGCAACCCTTCAGAAGCTCATCTGAAACCTCCTACAAAATAAGAAACCCTAATTTTCACTTCTAATTAGCCTACTGGTCTCTGGAAATAGGATAATTTGTTACTGAAGAGTGTAGGGCTAAATTGGGGACATTACATAGGACTTCTGAATAGATGATCTGGGGACTAACGAACAATTTCAAAAGTTGATTTTTTTGTTTCCTTCCCTTATATTTCTTCATAGATCGGGAAGATCTTTTATATGCACCTATGAACCTATCTCCTCCTATAAGAAGGCACATTGTTCAATGAAATTGGACCTTTATTACAATCAATAGTATCTATCCATTTCCAATTTGGAGGGTTACACATTTGGGGGGACTACCTAGCTCTCTCTCCTATTTGATGATAATTCTCATGGAGCTTCATCTCCTTTGGATGCAATGAGGGTACAATCCAACCCTCCTATTATTTATCCACCTCTACATGCTTCCATGGTGACACATTATATAGTTATTCATGACTCATTTGACTCTATCACCATTGATTTTGACACCTTCTAAAAGAGTATATAATTCTTATTGGTTTAGATCTCTTACCTAGTTTGAGAGTAATTATATACTATAATCTTACATGGTACCTCATTTCACTAATCAAATCCAATCATAATTCAACATCAACATGGAGAAATGTGAAAATTTTAAATAAATTACTCTAGACACATTCCACCATTGGAGTGAGAATTCAACATATTTGTAACATTGTTTTCTTCTTCCAAAAGGACCATGCATTGTTTGATGGAAAGGACCTATTTCAACACTTACCATATGAGTATCTACTTTGAAAGTATCTCTTCTATATGGAGGCATTCATGTGCCATATCATACAAGGATTTAGAACTATTTCATCTTTTGGAAGGGTTGCATGGTCTTCTCTTCTCTCTCTCTCTTCCAAGGGGGGTTTTTCCCCTCTCGGATGTAGGGATTTTCACATTTCTCTTCTTCTGGTGAGGAGCCTTTGATATATGGGTATCTAACATGGGTACACATTTATTGAGATCCCTATCCACCCACCTAAGTTATGCTTATGAGGGGTGTTGATGCATTTAATTATTTATGCATTTAGTTTATTTTCTTGCATTATTATGCACATAGGATAAACTTGCACTTATAGGTATCTTATATTGCACTTGTAGGTATCTTATATCTTACATTTAATAATTCTAATTGTACTCCATTTTTGGTGGAGGCTTGTACTACACATATGTACTATTTCTTTACAATAGGTTGTGAGTATGCATCACTTGTGAGCCTATCCCATAAATTCTTCTGTATTGCTAACACTTGAACATCTCTTGTATTGTATTTCATCAATGGATTGCATCCTCATTCTATTGGAATAGCATATCATATAGAATTTGTAATCCTAATTGCCTCTTACTTGTTATTGTGGTCACTCTTACCATCAATATATTGGATTCATTTGTTTTCTTGACAAATCTCACATGCTTACATGTTTATCTTATGTTCACATGTCTTACATGTTGATGATCCTTATGATACTTTTATTTTATGAATCCATGTTATGATCCTAATCATGCTTGTATCTTGTGCCTTAGTTGCACGCTTAGATGTTTCTTAGCTAGCATTTATGACTACCACTATCTTCTTATTTTCCTTCATTGCAACATTGGGGGCCAACTTGTTTTCCCTCATTACATGTTCTTTCATGATCACATCTTACCTATCTTCTTACATGCTTAGCACATGATATCCTTTGCAATTTAAATATTTTTATCATGATCATATATTTTTCTTCTTACCTTCAATTCCTTGTATTCTTTGTATGCAACTAATTGGAGGGGGGGCTTTATGTCACTAATGTTCCTTTTGTAAGATATTTTGCAGTGACAAGATCACAATTATTTCCATGTTGGATGGACCTTTATTATCAATATTTTTTTGTCATCAAAATGCTCATTTTTTGTTTGGTCAAAATCCCCACATTTCTACTTAAATGAAATATCTTATCCTCCTTTTTACTATTTTCAAAGATGGTTTTCAAGAAACTTGTAACTGGTGCCTATTTTAAATGTGTGGCAAATACTAGTCATGCCTATTTTTCTATTTTGTAGGTTTTCGATGAAGCACTCAAATCATCCCTATATGTATCCTTTGAGTTTTTGAAAATTTGATTGTTTGTTTTACAATGACATTCATCCCTATAGTAATTTGTATGCACATAAAAGTGGGGAAAAATGTAATGGTGAAAATCACATACCAATGCACTTCCCCCTTATGCTTTGGTCCTAGTTTGATAAGGCCGTACTTTGTGCATTGACTAGTTTTCCAGTTGGTGTACTTTTCTATTAGAGTTGGCAAATAACATTATCCTAGCCTCATTCCATCTCCACACAACCCAAAATCCTTGCAATGATTTGAAATCTCCACCATTCATCACTTTACTTGGATCCATTATATGTGAATAGATTTGAACCCTAAATTTTTCAATTTTAAATTTGAAAGTAGGTACATGTTCCCCCTTTCCCACAAGTCATTATGAGCCAACTAAACCATGTATTATTTCAAATTGCACACTATGATGTTATATAAAAGGGCATTCCCTAATGCATTTCAACCCATCAGGACATGTTAGGTTATCATTGAGTAACACTCACATGAGGGCATCATAGAGTTTCATAATTATATTATCAACTTGTAGCATCATTCTAGGCATATTGTCTTGCTTAATGTCTTTAATATTTGTTCATTACTATTAAATTGGTTCATCTGGGGGCTTGACCAAAGGAGTATAAATCCTTGCCAAGCACGTTCCCAATGTCTCTTGACAACAAATGATTTTAGACATAGACATATCATATTGAGGTGAATCACTTCAATCAACAAATTTTAGATAGATCATTATACATGGAAAATATAGATCTATGTGATGAGTTCACTTCCACATGCATGAATTTGATATCTATAAGTGTGACCTTGAGCTTGATAATCACTAGAGAAATTCATCATTTCAAGTTCATCTTTTGATAGATCTATATATCTTAGTAGAGTGATGAATCAATTTGTAACATTTGTGACAATTTTCTCTTCATCGAATTAAAAGAAGCATATTTTTACATATATTTTTAATTATCACATTAATTTTATTTTTTATTATCGAGAGGAATCAAGAGTTTCACCCAATGACCTAGAGCTTAGCTCTTTATAGGGTGAGCCCCCCTATAACCTCTTGAATGATGTGCAACAAACCCTCATCCACACATTGTGGGAAAATCAAGAGTCAAACCCATCCTAGGCTACCCAAAGCGGTCGCTGAGATTGAGTGAGTTGACCCTAGGGGTCTAAATCCATATTATTGTATTATCAATTATCAATCCCAAATCTAAATCTTAAGGCTTATTATTGTTTAATTATTTTCTCTAGGAAAATTTTAGTGAAAACTCTTAGTTTCATTGCGTAAGGTCAAAACCAATAAATAAAGCATCTTTCATGAAAATATCTTCTAATAACATCTTAAGTGAAATTATATTTTAACAATTACTCATGTCTGAGAAAAATTCAAAATTATCATTGTTAATTTTTAGTAAATTGAAGACTCAATTTAATTAAAATAATTCTATAAAATAATATTTCAATATTTTTTAGTAATCATAGTTTCATCGATAACATCAATTTCTTCAATACTATCTCTTTTTAAATGTTATATGTACTTTCCTTTATTTAGCAATTTAGTGAACTAAGACATTTATATTCAATTAAAATTCATCTATGATTATAATATAGTATAATAATAAAAATACACATCAAGGGATATTATAAGGTACCATTCAACTTAAGTGACATTGCTACTGTTTTAACAAGAACGTCTATTTTTGAAAATCTTTCACAAGATGTTCAAGTCAAATGAGGGAAATATGTTTTGAGGGTTATTTGATATTTTACATGACTTGATGATATAAATAATGCATGTAGAGTGCAAGGAAGGTTTCCATTTTCATTTTCATTTACAAAAACCAAAAGTTCAAATGAAAGTCATTAAAATAATTACTCATAAATTTGTTATTTTTGTTAGAATATTTTTTTATTAGATAAGTGCTTTTGATCATAACTATGCACTATAAGAGGGTTTTGAAAAACCCCCAAAACCTTGTACAACAGGAACAAGCAACAACCATATGAGACTAGAAAACAAAAACATGAACAATAAAACTAACAAAAGAACCAAAGATATCCTAAGAAAATAATAGTCTTAGCAAAGGAACATCCAAACTCAATCATGGAGGTTTAAAGCCAAACTTTTGTTAGGGTTAGAAAGCAGATATCTAACAGTTAAATGTAGATTTGATCAATAAAACAGAGAAATAAAACACATAGAAAATTATAGCAGAAACAAGACAACATAGAGAATTTAACGTGGTTCACACAATCCGAGCTACATCTACAAAACCACAACCATCCAATGATTTTATTATCCATTGCAAAACTTATTACAATCTCGCGAATAATCACCTTTTTCTACATACTGTAACTCTCATCCCAATTGCTTATAACAAGCTTTTTAGAAGCTTCCAGAATTAGGGTTTTACAAAGTTGGTTTTTTCTTTTTTCGGTGATGATGTGAAAAATGACAATTTTTTTTTCTTATGGACTGCTGCCCCCGAACCCCCGCCCAGGGCTCGGCGAGGATACATGAAGAGTGTATAGTACAGCATGATCAGTCACCACATACCAATAATCTCCCACTTGGAGACTGACCAGGCTCCACACCAACACAATCTCACACTTGGAGACTGATCTTGGACAACACCGCTGCACTTACAACTCCCACTGGAAATAAGCACCTTGGACCCTGTTGCTATGTTATACTTGAATTCAACATTGAAGGCCAACCGAAGCTGAAGAGGAGCTCAAATTCTCCCTTGTCACTGCCTTCGTAAACATATCCGCTGGATTGACATCTATATGTATCTTTTCTAGCTTGACCTGTCCATCCTCCAACATTGACTAAATGAAATGATATCTCAATTGTATGTGTTTGGTTTTAGAGTGCAAGACAAAATTCTTTACAAGATGTATAGCACTCTAGTTGTCTGTAAACAAGTAATTTTCAGCCTATTGTTTTCCCATCTCTTCCATGAAAAGTTGCAGCCATATCATCTCCTTTTCCACCTTTATTGTAGCAACATACTCTACCTTCGTGGTGGATAAAACAATCACCTTTTGCAACCAAGAAATCAACTCACTACTGTCCCACCAATTGTAAATACATAACCTGTGGTACTCCGCCTGGTATCAAGATCCTCTACTAAATTAGAGTCAACATAGCCTTTTAAGTTAGTATTAGAGCCCCCAAAACATAAACATTTATTGGATGTACCTTTCAAGTGCCTAAGAATCCATTTTACCGCATTCCAATGCTCAACACCGGGATGACTCATATACCTGCTAACAACTTCTACAACATGTGCAATATCTGGTCTTGTGCATACCATGGCGTACATTAAACTACCTACAGCTAGAGCATATGGTACCTTGGACATTTTTTCTTCCTCCTCTTGTGTCTTTGGACACACATCCTTAGTCAATTTAACATGACTGGGCAAAGGTGTGCTGACAACTTTTGCATTCTCCATATGAAATCTTTGTAATACCTTTTCAACATAATCAACCTGAGATAAAAACATTTTTTTGTTTTTCCTATCTCTTGTAATCTTCATACAAAGGATTTGCTTTGCTGCCTCCAAATCCTTCATAGAAAATGAATTTGCTAACTGTTGTTTTAACTCCCTTATGTGATCCATGTTAGACCCCGCTACAAGCATATCATCAAGATATAAACATAAGATAATGTAGCTATCATCATCTAACCTCTTAAAATAAACACAATGGGCTGAATTACACCGACTGTAGCCTTACTCAGCCATAAGACTATCAAATTTAATATACCATTGCCGAGGTGCTTGCTTCAAGCCATATAGACTTTTCTTCAACTTGCACACAAGTTTCTCCTTACCTTTGACCTTAAATCCTTGTGGTTGTTCCATATATATTTTCTCTTCCAAATCACCATGGAGAAAGGCTGTTTTAACATCAAGTTGTTCTAAATGCAAATCTTCAACAACCACAATACTTAAAACAGTATGAATAGAAGTCATTTTAACAACAGGAGAAAAATATTTTATCAAAGTCAATACCCTTTTTCTGTGCAAATCCCTTTACAACTAATTTGACTTTAAATATTTTCTTACCTCCATCCTCCTCTTTCAACCTATAAACCCATTTGTTTGGTAAAGCCTTTTTACCTGCAGACAACTTGCATAATTCCCAAGTCTGATTTTTTAGTAAGGAGTCCATTTCTTCTTCCATTCCATGCTCCCACTGAACCTTGGTATCCACCTACATAGCTTCATCATAACATTCTGGTTCACCAACATCAGTTAATATAATATAATAAAAAGAGGGAGAAAATATTTCTGGAGGACTACGTATCCTTGAAGATCATCTAACATTCACTGGAGTTTGTGGTATTTGTTGTTGCGGAGTATGAGGAACCATTGGAATATCGCTATTTCGTGTATCATCCAACACTACATAATCATTTTCTTTCTTCTCATGCTGCTGCAACTGATCTTTGTACAACACTTTCTCATTGAATATGACATCCTTGCTTCTCACATATTTTTTATTTTCAAAATCCCAAAGCCTATAACCAAATTCATCAATTCCATATCGAACAAATATACATTTCGTTGATTTTGCATCAAGATTGATTCTATTTTCAAAATCTACATGTGCAAATGCTTCACAACCAAAGGTCTTGAGAAAAGAATAACTCACCTTCTTTCTTGTCCATGCTTCCTCTGGAATACCACAACCCAAAGGATTAGAGGGACCTCTATTGATTAAATAAACAACAATGTTTACAGCCTCTGCCCACATGTTTAAAGGAAACTCGACATGCAATCTCATAGTTCGTGCACTCTCCATTATTGTTCTGTTCATGCGCTCAACCACTCCATTTTCCTGCAGAGTCATTGAAACCTTTTTTGCCTACGAATACCATTAGAGGAACAATAATCTTCAAACTCTTTATTGCAATACCCACCACAATTATCAGATTTGAGACATTTTAACTTTTTACCTGTCTCATTCTCAACCAAACTTCTCCATTTCTTAAAAGTTTCAAATACATCATATTTCTGCCTAAGGAAATAAATCCATACCTTCCTTGTTGCATCATCAATAAAAGTGACATAATACTGAGAGCCACCGAGAAAAAATACTTGAGCCAGTCCCCATACATCCGTATGCACAAGCTCCAATTTCTCATCTTTCTTTTGCTTCCCATCCATAAGAAAACTAACTCTTTTTTTTTTTCCATACACACAACTTTCATAGAAATCCATATTAACACATTTTAGACCTAGTAAAACATTCTTTGAATGAAGTAATTTCATACATTTTGCACTCATATGCCCAAGTCTATTATGCCATAGTGCTGATTTAGAATCCACAACAACTATTTAATTTTCTGCTCGTTGAACTGCAACAACTGTTCTTGAACATTGATTTTTATCTACAATAGCTAAGGTAGAAGGAACAATATGACCTATACAAAGATATAAGGTGCCTACTTTCACACCTTTTTCTACCACTAAGGCACCTTTTGTAACCTTCCAATTTTTATCACTAAATGTAACAACATAACGTTCATTATCTAGTTGCCCTACTGAAATTAAATTTCTTTTCGACTTTGGAACGTGCCTTACCTCATGTAGTAGCCAATGATTCCCATTTTGCAACTTAATCTTGATTCTACCATTTCCAACAATCTAACAGGGTTTGTTATCTCCCAAATAAACCAGGCCAAAATTCCCTTGGACATAATCAAGAAAATAACTTCTACGGGGCGTAGCATGAAATGAAGCCCCTAAATCTAACACCCAAGAATCATCAACATTATCAAGAGAAAGGATCAAAGCATCCTCATCAGATTTATTACTTACCACATTTGCCTCTTTATTTCCTTCATTTTTGTCTTCTTTATTTTTCTGAGACCAACAATCTTTCTTTAAATGACTCGGCTTACCACAATACCAACAATCCCTCTTATCTCTAGATTGGGACATTTTGTCCTTTGATTTTCCTTGTGACTTCCCACTACTTCCAAAATTGTTTCCTCTCTCCTTTGTTCTGCCTCTACTTTTTTTGCATTCAAAACACTACTTGATGTTGATGTTCCACCTGACCTTTTCCTACGAATTTCCTTGCTCAAAATAACACCAACAACATCATCAAATTTCAATGTATTCAAACAAGAAATAGAATTGCTAACAACCATTACCAAGCTATTCCAACTTTCTGGCAAAGAACACAAAATCAAAAGAGCCCTAACTTCTTCATCAAAGTTTACATTTACAAAAGTTAATTGATTGGTAACCGTATTAAACTCATTTAAATGATCAACAACTGGCCCACCTTCTACCATTCTCATATTAAATAAACGCTTCATAAGAAATACCTTATTCGAAGCGAAAGGATTTTCATATAACTTTGCCAGGGTTTCCATCAACTCTTGAGTTGTCTTTGTTGTTGTAATATTGAATGCCACCGATTGTGCTAGGCATAAACGAATGGCTCCCAGTGTCTCTCTGTCCAGAAGATTCCATTCCTCATCACTCATTGTTACCAGTTTCTTGGTCGTTCCTTCCAACGGCCTCCATAAATCCTTTTGATAGAGATAATCCTCCATCTGCATCTTCCATAACTAATAGTTCTGCCCATTGAATTTATCTACCTTCAATTGGCCCTTGTCCGCCATTGATCCCACTTAATTGTGAGACTCCCACTCAACCGTAAGACTTTCCTGTAGATGATAATCGAACACAACCTACTCTAATACCACTTGTTAGGGTTAGAAAGCAGATAGCTAACAGTTAAATACAGATTTGATCAATAAAACAGAGAAATAAAACACACAGAAAATTATAGCAGAAACAAGACAACACAGAGAATTTAACATGGTTCACCCAATCCGGACTACATCCACAAAATCACGGCCATCCAATGATTTTATTATCCAGTGCAAAACTTATTACAATCTCATGAATAATCGCCTTTTTCTACATACTGTAACTCTCATCCCAACCACTTACAACAATATTTTTAGAAGCTTCAAGAATTAGGGTTTTACAAAGTTGGTTTTTTCTTTTTTGGTGATTTTTTCCTTTTTCAGTGATGACGTGAAAAATGACAAAAAATTTCTCATGGGTTGCCGCCCTCGAACCCTCGCCTAGGGCCTAGTCCAGCCCTGGACCCCGACGAGGATACATGAAGAGTGTACAATATAGAATGATCAGTCACCACATACCAACAACTTTGCCAAAGAATTTTGATGAGGAATTGAATCCTAGTCCTTAAGGGCCAACCTTGATGCAGAGCCAAGTTGAACCAATTGACACATAATCACGACATCATGCTTACTCTTGTCCTTAAGAGAAAATCCCCTCTTACTCTTATCATTAAGGGTAGATCCCCTTGCTTCCTCCATAGGGCTCACCACCAAAATATCATAAACCTTTCTTTTGTTCCTTATATAAGGTTGCTCTTTAACAACATTTTGACTTTCTTTCCCAATCACAAGAGAAATTGTGGTACCATTTTTTTTATTATGGTGATGTCCTTTAAAACCTTGGCAGGAATGGGAGAAGTTCCCAACTTCTTGGAAACACATGCAAACATGTGAGGGCTCGTAGTGGATTTTTGCTCCCAAACACCATATTTGGAAGTAAGTTTTATAACATTTGGTAGCTCCCTATTAGTATCAACACATACACAAAATCTAGCAAAGACCAAGTGTTTCATAGATTTCATGACATCATTGACATATAAAATTTGACCAAAAGAATTCAAAATACCACAAAACCTATTCATGCGAGTACTCCAAAGGGAGCCTTGGGAGTCTAACCCATATAGAGACCAAACCAAGGTTTTCCAAGGACCTCCCCATATAATTCTCATGGTTTACACCAAAAATTGGAAGGAAAATAGAAAGAATCCATTTGTTGTTGCAACTACTTGTACTTGACCAACCACAAACCATCATTTTATAACCCAACTTTGAACAACATCGATATTCAAATGGAAGCCCAAAAATTGCCCAATGGAGCATTTCCCATGTAAGCAACAACATTTTCAACATCCCCATCAAAAACTTTTGAAGTTATGCAACTATTTGAAACAAAATGAGCTTCACCCAAACAATGGTGATTAATGGATTGAAGACCATCCTCTATTAGACCAACAAAATTATCCCTAGTCTCCCCTTTAACCCCATTCGATACCATTTCTTTTCTTACAAGACTTATTTACTTATGAGTGTCACTATCTAGTAAAAACTAACACCTTGCATTTCAATAAAACAATGCTTCTTTTGATATTTTGTGATTAAAAAAACACACATAAAAGGGTGTGCCTCTTCTATCATTGATTGAAGTATTTGTAGGGTAACATTTTAGCATTTTTCCTCTCAAACAATGTAGAATTATGTAACATACACCCTCAATTTACCCTTGTTTTTATTGTTTTTGTTTGATGTTTTTGGAGAGATAGTGAAGGTAATATGCAATTGATATTTCTTAACAATATTGAGTAGAAATAAATAAGTTTGCAACAATAACAACTCATAAAATTACAACTTTTGAATTTGTAATGAGAAAAAATTCTAAATTTGTATTATGATAAGAATATAGGTTTTTTCTCAATTACAACATCCCAAATCGTAAATGTCACAACATATCTAAATCCAACATACCCATAAAATGTTGGAGACTTGGACAAGGTGTTGTAGTTGCAACTAGCAATTGGAGCCTCCAAAAATGGGACACAATAGTTTGATATGGAAAATTTCGTGAACAAAACTAAAACACATGCCTTTCAAAACCCTAGGCACCTCCAAACTTGCTATGTGTTGTCCAAAACCCTAGGCCACCAACCAAATAAAACTCACACCCTCCTTGTTGTACGACCTGCTTGGGAATGGTATGACCTGCTTATGTAAGGAACCTTCTTGAGTTTGCAAAGCCTTTAACCTGTTGTTAATTGATGCTTAAAATTGCTCCTCAAATTTGCACTAATCTTACTATGTAACACTGAAGTTATCAGCCTCCAATGAACCCCAGTTGTGATTCCTTACTGAACATCACTAATAAATCTTTTAGATTGGATCTTTCACCAACATAGAAGATGTTCTTTGCAAGGGTTTGTGTCCTCACAAAGCCACAAGATGAACATGTTCAACTAACAAGATGTATTCTCAAACAATAACCAACATACCAAATGAGCTCCTCAAAATAACTTTTATATCTCCCCAAAAGGCCACACCCCCTTACTTCTACCTTTTTAATTTATTTAAAAACACTTTATTCTTCTCCAGTGGTGTCCAATTCCAAAAAGGGGCCCATTCATGTAAATAAAACATTTGCACTTTTATATTGGTACCCATATAGTCACTTTATTTAAATAACAAGAAAGTTGAAACTTTAATTTAACTTTATTAATTTATAACTTATCATTATTAAATTAAATTCACTAGACTATATCAAATTCCAAGATGATACTGAAAATAACATCCACCGAATATACTAAAAATGGCAAGATTGACAACTGGCTTCGTTGGTGCTTGAAACTAACTTACTAAAAATAGTATAGGAGAAATCACCAAAAATACTCCAGAAAGAGGTGTTACACACATCACAATTTCTAGAGCTCTAATAGACACCCATCACTGTCAAATTGCTAGACAAATTGTTGCCAAAGTTCCCTAACCACAACCTACTAGCCTACAGGAACTACTGAATAGACTAACTCTGCTGCCCTACTGAGCTGGTTAGAAAGGAGACATTACAGTCCACCCTTCTCAAAATTACTTGTCCTCAAGCAATCTCAACTCTGGATGTAAAATACTCTCATTCTTCCAAGTTGCATCTTCAACTAGCAAGTTTTTCCATTTGACCAAATATTCCTTAATAACTCTTCTGGAGATTCCGCTCTCTGGAGTCTATAATGGCCTTTGGAATTAGTATCAACTTACCCTCCTCATCTAATGGTGGCAACTTTGATGAGGGAACCACATTGTGTCCTAGTGCCTTCTTACGCCTAGATACATGTAATACGTCATGAACCTTGCTTCTAGCTAGTAACTCAAGCTCATAGGCAACCTCTCCAATCCTCCCAAACACTCTGAAAGGACCATAGAATCTGGGCTTAAGCTTATTTGCATTACTCTTCTTGAGAGAAGACTGTCTGTATGGTTGAAGTCTCAAATACACCATGTCTCCGACATCAAAACTACACTCCACATGATGTTGATCAACATATAACTTATGCTGATTCTGAGATTGTTGTAAATTCTCCTTCAAAGATTTCATAACATTTTGACTCTCCTGCAACAAATCTTTTCCCTTAAGCACTCTACTATCTCCAAAAAGCAAATCCAAAAAAGTTAGGTGCCTTGTATCCATATAGAGCTATGAAAGGTGACATCCTGATGGGCATGTATTCTCCAAGATGCAACAACTTAATCCAAGCTCTATGCTGCCCTAATACATAATTTTTGAGATACCCTTCCACCCATTTGTTGACTATATTCGTCTACCCATCTGTTTGTGGGTGGTAGCTCATGCTAGGAGTGAGTTCTATCCCAGTCAACCTGAAGAGTTCCTGCCAAAAGAGGCTTAGGGATGTATTATGCGTGTCCCTCACTACACTCTTGGGCATCCCATGCAATCTGAAAATCTCCCTAAAGAATAAATCAGCCACTTGAGCTGCAATGTATGTCACTAAAATAACAAAAAAATGTGCAAATTTGGTTAACATGTTAACCACCACATATATGCAATCCTTGTTTTGCACCTTAGGTAGTCCCGTGAAGAAATCCATGGAGACACATTCCCATTTTTTTATTAGGAATGGGTTAGTGCTGAAGTAAACCAACTGGATAAGTGTGTTCATTCTTATTCTATTGGAAAGTAGGACACTCCTTGACATACTTAAGGACTTCATTTTTAAATCCTTTCCAAGTAAATCTTTCTTGGATTAGCCAATAGGTCTTGAAGAAACCCAGGTGACCAACCATCAGTGCATCATGAAATGTCCTCAATATCATCCCCTTAAGCCATGAAGTGGGCACTAAATAAATCGCCTCCTTATGGATGATCAACTCATTGAGCACCGTATACCTATCGTCGTGGATAGTGCCCTCTATGATTCTTGCTGCCCAAGAATCCTTAGCATATTATGTTGAAATTAATTCCCTCCAATTAGCAATAATCTCAACCAAAGAACATAAGTGAGGCCTCCTGGAAAGTGCATCAACAACTACATTCTTCTTCCCCTTGACATATACAATGTCAAAATCATATGCTTGTAGTCTACTAACCCACTTCTGCTGCCTATCGTTAAGATTCTTTTGGTTCATGAAGTATTTGATGCTATTATGGTCTATTTGATGATAAATCTGCCCCCTACTAGGTATGGTCTAAATTTGGCTAATGCATGCATGATAGCCAACATCTCTCTATCATAGATAGAGTAACTCCTCTCCACACCTCTCAATTTCCTACTCTCAAATACTATTGGGTGCTTCTCCTACATCAATACTGTTCCAATGCCATCTCTTGAAGCGTCACACTCCAACTCAAATGGTTTGGAGAAATCTGGTATTGCCAACACTGGACATGAAGACATCAACTGCTTGAAGTGCTCAAAACACTTTTGTGTTGAATTACATCATTCAAAAGTCCCCTTCTTTGTTAGATCTGTAAGTGGGGCTATAGTCTATGAAAAACCCCTAACAAACCTCTTGTAAAACCCCCACAGACCAAAGAATCCATTAAGCTGAGTGAGATTTGAAACGTTGATGCAAAAATCCTCACACAATCTAATCCAGAAAACTGACTGACATAAGAGTAGGCTAGTCAACAATAGCCTTGATCTTCTTAGGATCAACTCTCACTCCCTCTGCACTAACAATGTGCCCAAGATAGAGAAGCTCTGTCATGCCGAAATCACATTTAGACTCCTTGGTGTACAAGGACTCACTCTCCAATATGCTCAAGACCTCCTCAAGATGCCTCATATGCTCCTCCCAAGTTTTACTGAATATTAAGATGTCATCAAAGAATATCAAAACAAATTTCCTCAACTGTTTCCTAAACACCTAATTCATACAACTCTCGAAAGTGGCTGGTGCATTTAACCCAAAAGGAATCACTAGAAAATCAAAGTGTCCAAAGTGGCATCTAAAAGCTATCTTCTCTATATCCTATTTCCTCATCCTAGTTTGATGGTACCCTAATCTCAAATCTATTTCGGAAAAGTAACAAGCTCCATGTAGCTCGTCAATCAACTCATCAATCCGCGAAACAAGATACTTGTTTTTTATTATCTTTTTGTTCAAATCCCTATAATCGATACACATCTACATTGTTCCATCTTTTTTCTTCACTAATAGCATTGCTAATGTGAATGGAATTTTGCTAGGTCTAATGTGCCCCATCTCCAGTAACTCCTTAATTGCTTTCTCAATCTCATCTTTATGTCTCTTAGGATGTCTGTAAGGCATAGTAATCATTGGTTTGGCACCCTCCTCTAGCTCTATGTCATGTTTAATCCCCCTCTCTAGTGGTACTCCATGAGGGATACTCCCAAATACCTTGCTATGCTTAGATACCAACTTTTGGATGTCTGGATGGTAATTTTTTTTTTTCCGTCGATTTGCAACTGTAGGCATGATAAGACACTTTGTTGCCCACTCAACCTGCTCATGTCTAATCAACTGCTCCCTCCTTTTGAAGGATACAACTCTAGGACCACCATCTGATAACCCTTTGAGCACTACCTTTTTCCCATTTGCCTCAAATTTCATTTCCATCTTTTGCAAATTGAAAGATAATTATATAAGGGATTTCATCCAATACATCCCCAAAGCATATCAATGTCTCCAATGTTTACCACATAGAATTCGTCCTTCAACTCATACTCCCTCTACTGAAGGCTCAAATTAGAAATCTTACGAGTACAAGAAATTTTGTACCCATCAACTACCATGACCTTAAACCCATTGTGTTCTTTTGTTTGCAACCTCCTATTTATGAAGCCCTCATCAATAAAATTGTGAGTGGCACTTGTATCAATGAGTGCTATGATTCGCTACCCCTGCAATGTCCCTCTAACTTTGAATGTGACTGCTTTTTGGATGCTAGAGATTTGGGCTATGGTACCATCACTCTTTGGCTCCTCATTCGATGAATTTTCTTCTTCACTACTCTCCGAATTAGATTGTTGATTTGATTTCTCTGATGTTTCATCAACAAAAAAGTATTCTATTTGTTGTGCCTTTTCCTTCACACTTCATTTGTGAGATGGGTCCCAAGGTCTCTACAATTGAAGCATAGTTTCTTCCTTCGAAGGTTGTTAAGCTACTCATTATCCAACCTTTTAGTCTCTTGATGTGGCTGATGTATTTCCTTATGAAATTTTTTCTTGTCCGTATCGTTTTTATGAGGGAAACTCTTAGAATGAAATTTGTTTGTAAGAGTAGAAGTCTCCATGTCTCTAGCCTTCTTGATGGCTTCTTGTAATGAAGATGGATTAAGGGCCTTAATCCAACCTCGCAAGGGATTTGAAAGTCCATCCATGAAAAGGACAATGAGCCTCCTCTTTGAAATATCTGTGACCAATACCGAAAGTCTCTGGAAATTAGCCACATATGCCTCCACTAAATCCCACTATTTGAGCTGAGCCAACTCCTTGAAGTGCAACTTTGGATATTTCTTGTCAAACCTCTCAGTGAACTCAACATATGAATCAATTTGGTCATGGCCCAAGGTAATCATGCCATGGTGCCACCACTTGTGAGCGCTACCATCCAAATGTATAGTTGCATATTTGATAGCCTCATTCTCCTACATCGAGTTGAGCTAGAAATATGTGTCAACTTTTGAATCGATGCTCTAGTTGTGGTCTTCCTAGAGCCATCAAAGTATGGAATGGATAGCTTACCCACCTTTCGCTATAACTCTTGATGATGTTGTCTACCACCTCTATGCGGTCTACATTTCATTCTGAGGTCCATGTAATCAAGAAAGGATATCTCAACCTGAAACTCTAACCCTGAGTCTCTCCAATCCTATAAATCTGATCCTAAAGCTCCTATTGGGTGGGCTCTTCCTCTATATGAGAATTAACTCTTGGTGGAAAGTTAGGCATTAAGGGCTTGAAATTGGTTTATGTCGGTTCTACCTTGCTGATTTGTTACTTTATCATTCATTGAACCTTCCCTATTACCATTGTTCCTGTCGTGCCCTCTGTTACCCTCATTGTTACCACCATTGTTTCCAACATTATTCCACTAATTGTTATTGTTGTTTCCAAGCATCTGTTGGTTCATTAAAGTCATCATCTGCACTAAACTCTGTTGTAACTCACGCTACCCTCTAGCCAAACCATTCAACATTTCCCTAGTGCTAGGTTCCTAGGGTTGCTCTCTATCACCCATTTCAATGCCTACAAAGAGATCTAACTCTGGTTGGCTCTAAAGGCCCACGTTAGATTTGTTTCTTTTCAAATTATAATGATGGGTATATGGTTGCATTACTCATTCAGTCAACTATTATAACATTGTTTTCCCAAAACCCCTTTAGGATGGCATGATACACTACTTTGATACCACTGTAACATACACCCTCAATCTGCCCTTGTTTTTTTGTTTTTGTTTGATGTTTTTGGAGAGATAGTGAAGGTAATATGCAATTGATACTTAACAATATTGAGTAGAAATAAATAAATTGCAGCAATAACAACTCAGAAAATTACAACTTTTGAATTTGCAATGAGCATAAATTTTTAGCTTTGTATTATGACCAGAATATAGGTTTTTTCTCAATTACAACCCATATCATAAAATATCACAACATATGTAAATCCAACATACCTAGAAAATGTTGGAGACTTGGACAAGGTGTTGTAATTGCAACCAACAATTGGAGCCTCCAAATTTGGGACACCATAGTTTGATATAGAAAACTTCGTGAACAAAATTGAAACATGGGCCATTCAAAGCCCTAGGTGCCTCCAAACTTGCTATGTGCTATCCAAAACCCTAGGCGACCAGCCAAATAAAACCCATGCCTTCTTTGCTGTTGTATGGCCTGCTTGGGAATGGTACAACCTGCTTATGTAAGGAACCTTCCTGAGTTTGCAAAGCCTTTAACCTTTTATTAGTTGATGCTTAGAACTACTCAAATTTGCATTGATCTTACTATGAAAAATTGAAGTTATCAACCTCCAATGAAGCCCAACTCTGATTCCTGACTGGAAATCACCAATAAATCTTTCACATTGGATCTTTCACCAATGTAAGATGTTCTCTGCAAGGGTTTGCATCCTCACAAAGCCACAGGATAAACAAGTTCAACCAGCAAGATGCATTATCAAACAATAACCAACATACCAAATGAGCCCCTCAAAATAACTTTTAAATCTCCCCAAAAGGCCACACCCCCCTTTGTTTTGCCTTTCTAATTTATTTAAAGAAACTTTATTCTTCCAAAGTGGTGTCCAATTCCAAAAAGGGGCCCATTCATTTAAATAAAACATTTGCACTTTAATATTGGCACCCATTTAGTCAATTTATTTAAATAACGATAAAGTTAAAACTTTAATTTAAATTTATTAATTTATATCTTATTGTTATTAAATTGAATTCACCAGACTATATCAAATGCCAAGATGATACTGAAAATAACATCCACCAACTATACTAAAAATGACAAGATTGACAACTGGTTCTGTTAGTGCCCAAAACTGACTTACTAAAAATAGTAGTATGAGAGAAATCACCAAAAACACTCTAGAAAGAGGTGTTACACACATCATAATCTCTAGAGCTCCAATAGACACCCATCACTACCAAATTGCTGAACAAACTGTCACCAAAGTTCCCTAACCACAACCCGTTAGCCTACGAGAATTGTTGAATAGGCTAACTTTGCCACCCTACTGAACTGGTTAGAAAAGGGACATGACAAATTATATAATTGGGTTTCATTGGCATGCAATGATACCTTCTAGTTGTCTTTTATCACAATAACATTCTCCTTTTAATTTGTTTATCTTCTAGTTGTATGTGTATTAGAACATCGCCCTCCATTCAATATGTTCTTTATACTTTTAATTGATGCTCAAACTTGGGTTGTATAATTTCTCCTTATCAAACCACAAATAATTATCTACAGAATCAAGTTACATTGGTCTAGTTTTGTAATCTTTTGGTTGTATAAATATCATAATAATAAACTACCTTCAATTTATTCTTCACACTTTTCATTGATGCTCTAATTTGGTTGGTGATGTTTCCAAATGATTATAAAGATGGCATTCCTATTCCATAGATCTTATATTCAAATCAACTAAAGGTTCATTTGAAATCTACTCTCAATTCCTATCTTTCTTCCTTGAAGTTTTACATCAAAACCAATCGCAAGACATTGGTATTTCATATACCATCCTACATGAACCCGTGTGCATTAGTACCCTATGCATGCCCTTCATGACTACAAGATCTTATAACTGGTTTGATTATTTTGAAATCTTTAAGCTAACGATAAATAACTCATTTCTAGATCTTCTAGCAGGTGGTTATTATACAATTCTTCTAATTGGCACTAGATCTTATAGATGAAAATAAAGGCCTAGGGTTCATTCCTCTCCAACCAATTGGTTCTTCTCTTCTTTGGGTTGAGTGCCATAGTCTACTCTTCCTATTGATAGGTTGAGTCCCATCTTGTGCTTAAATGCTATCTCCCAACTTGACAAGTCAATTCTATTATTAAGTTAAAACAACTTCCATCATCCAACTGCTCCCTCGCTTTGTTGCTAGTATCACAGCTTCATGGCTTGATCATTTAGATCTTTTACTATCATGGCTCCTTGCTATACTTACATTGCTTCATCCACCAAAATGAAATAATTAAGAGAGATATATTCCTTGTTCACCCTATCCAAACTAGAGGGTAGCGGGGCATATATAATATAGAGAAATAGGGGTTCTTGGTCTACCAAGCCCAAATTAACACCTTCAAAACCACACAAACCTTCATGGCAAACATCTTCATTTGTTTTTTGTAAATCCTAGATGGGCATGCCATAAACTAAACAAACATTGAAAGGTTGTAAGTTTTCCTTTTAAAAGTAGCTAAAATGTCCCTGGGTATGTTAGGGGAAGACTAACCATCCCTGGGACAAATAAGGGATGTATGGATGTCCCCATAGCCGTCCTCTAACATACCTTGCAATTTTTTTGATGTCTTAGGAACGTTTCCTAAATTTTGACAAAAGAGGGGATGGGGGGGACATTTAGTAGGCGTCCTCGAAGTGTCTCCTATAGGGGATGAGGGTAAAAGGATAGGGGAGGCATCCCCAAGGAGCACTAGTACAAATTTAAAATGTAACAATGATCATGCAGTTAATACCAAGCCTTTCCTTCATCCAAGTGTTCTAAGGCATACCCTAAAGGGCATGGTTGCATTTGGCAATAACATACTGTACATTTTGATTCATCACTATCCATGCATGTGATACAACTCATATTAGCCATTAGTTGTACCAAACCTATAGATGAACTATTCATTCCAATTCCAAATAGTCCATTTCTACCCCACTTTCTATAGTAGGGTAGAATGAGGGGCTCTGGATATGCCTAATCCCTTAGATAGTTTAGATACAGTTACCCAAGTGACTTGCATTTCTGCTTAGTATTTGAGCAGCTCAATTATGGATGGATTGTTTAGATAGGTGGATAGGGCAATTCACCATTGGACTATTTCATTCATTTCATTTTATTGTACTTTTAAAGGCAATATGTTGAAAATAGTGGAAGAATACAAATGCTTCAAGTTCAATTTTCACAAGTTCAATTGGAAGATATGTGGAGCAAAAAGAATCAAGGGGGTTGAAAAGCATATACTCTACAATATAGATGTAAGATTGGAAAAATAAAAAAATCCTATTCAATTTGCTTGTCAACCCTGTGGTCCTTTATGGGTTTACAACAATATGTTAGATAAAAAATGGAGGCAGGTAGAGAAAATCCAAAAGCACATAATTATCAACAATCTCAAAATCAAAACTTCAGTCCCAATTGGCAACGACCAATTAAGCTACCTAAAATGGCCTTAAAATATGGAGAACCATCGTTGGCCGTTATGGAGGAAGAAGAACTAAGCAGAAGGAATAACATGTGGATGAAACAAAACATCAAGTGGTAAATTCAAGACTCCCATGTGGACAAAACAAAACATCAAGTGGTAAATTCAAGACTCCCATGTGGACAAAGCAAATTGATTAGAATAAAGCTACTCTATTAAAGAGTTCAACCCCATGTGGAATCATAGAGGAAAATTGACATTGAAGCAGGAAATAAATAGAAAGCAAAAAGGTTGATGGCGGAATCATAGAGAAAAACTTACATTGAAGTAGGAAATAAATAGAAAGCAAAAAAGTTGATGGCCTAGTTAGAGACTAGCTCACACTATCTTAGATGTGAAGCTAGTAGGTGGAGAAAAAGAACTTGCTTATTTTGCAATAAGGGAATGGCGGAGACAAAGTGGCACCACATCATGGAATGCTTGGCTTATAGTGGCATCCACATATGGTACAAGGGCAACCTGAGTGTAGACAATCGATACCTTGTTTGAAGTTTTTGAATAAAAAATCTTAAAAATTGCTTAAGACTTTCATGGGTCCCTTATTCAGATTAAATCTGCATATTGTTGCTCTTGATCCCATAAACTGTTTGGTTTTGTAAATATTATTTAAATCTTTCATTCTTTCAATATTCCAGTCTGCAAATGAACACTAGTGCTAGCATTAATAAAAAAATTCCTCAAGAGTAATAAACTTCTTGTCCCCCTACCCCTCATGCTCATTTCCTGCCCTCGGTGATATCTGATGAGCCTACCCTCTCTAATTAGTAGGGTGGAGTTATCTGATGACCCTCTCTTATCAAATATTGGAGAGGAGCATACAAGACAAAGGCATAGATGACACACCTCTCCAACCATAATCACGTAATTGCCACGAGAGTGTTAGGGTCATCTTTCTAAATAAAAGTAAATTCTAAAAGGAATTATTGCGGTTTTACATCATATTCGAGTAAGGATTTCTCCTAAGCTTAAACTCATCTCAATTTGAATGGAAATTACGTAGTTAGGCTTAAAGTAACATTATTGTAGAAATCACAGTGATAAGTAACTTCCACCAAATACTTTTAACATAATTTAATTGGCTTTGAATATATAGCGACATTAATTTAGTCTGAAGTTAACCTCGATAATATTCAATGCAGGTTTTAGTTGTTCATTCAAAAAAAAGACAAATAGCATGAAATGCTATAGTAAAGTAACTATAGAAAACTTCAGTTGTCCACAATTTATAAAAATATAGTAGATTCCGAAAAGACAAAGTAAATTAGGTTGAAGCATCCAAGGTTGAATTAAATATCTATATATAGAGATGATGCAGTGTACATTTTAATTCCGTGCCCACTTTGAATTGTTTCTGGCATTACAATGTAAAAATGATGCTTATTGGACCAGAAGTAATACAATTTACAAAAGAATAATGCATGTAATTTTATGACTCGAATGACAGAACAAGAATATAACTTTATATGGTCTGCCTTTATAGTTCAAGTTCAAAAATTCATTTGCTTGAGACCTTAATGAAGTAACCTCATGCGCCATTTGATTCAACCTTGAAAAATAATTTGCTTGGGACATTAATGAAGCAGCCTCAATCTTCAGAACAGAGGTCCACTGAAACACAGACCTCTTTTGTAAGAATATCAATGGCATTTCTAACTCCATCCTGTAATTTATACCAGCATAATGAAAGTAAATGCAATAGATCTTAGACAGTCTAACAAATATATTGAAACATTACTGCTTGACAGAAATCTATAACTTAAGAACATAATAGCCCCGACTATAATTTTATGCATAATCATGATGATGAAAAGGAAGACTTATTTCAGTTGTGTGACTACCTCAGAGCAGATTTTGTCTGCAAGATCAGCTGCACGAGCTCTCATTTCAACGCTCAAAGCCATGTTTAATGCATCCAGGAGGGCATTTGCAGCTTCTATTATGCTATCTTTCTGGTTATCTGGGATAAGATGTTTCTTTTTTAGGGGAGGCGGTGCAACCCCTAACCAACCCATTCTCTCTGCCCAATAGAACTGATCCATTGTGAAAGGGCAGATTATCTGACAGAATTTCAACCAAATACAATTTATCAGATTTTTGCCTAGTACTGTTTTCTTCCCACGCTACTTTGTTTGCCAACAATTCGGATAACTAAACATATAAGATGATGTTCAGAGTTAGTGAGAAATTCAGGAATGATATATTCTAGCTTCTAAAGCAATACATTACTAACAGTGAACAGTTTGAAAGGAATGCAAATCTGAAAGGTCTAAAAACAAGTCTTATTAGTTATTGCTGACACAGAGGTTACCAATGCACACATACAATTCAATTAGCTTTCAACATCAAGCCAATCATTTCAATGTCTTTTTCTAAATCTTAAAGTTTAGAAATACCGTGTTGCTTTCACAAAATATTTATGGAAAGATTCCATTGGTCTGTTCAATTTCACATTCTTCTGAATAATTTAGATCTTATTGTTGCATTATTTTCAAAACAATAACAAGTCTTATTTCTTTCTTCTAGAGTTCCAATTATATGACACTATTTTAAGTTAAAAAAATGTGAAACGATCTTTTTATAAACGAATCAATTTTTTTGGTCATATCATGGCCATAGTCATTGTCCATGTATAATTTGTAATAGAAAGTGTAATATGATACTTTATAAATAAATTAAATTTTTTTTTGTCACACCATGGCCTTATTATTGAACAGTTAAATCACAAATTGACATGTGTTCATAGTCAATCTCTTATTTGTGCCTGTACAATTCCATGAACACTTAGCTTCATCGCTATGTTTCTATAGTGTGGAAAAGTGTAACCCTTTACATTTTCTCACTTGTTTGGGCCCTCCTAATTAAATTGGACTTAATAATGCCTTAATTTAATGTTGTTAAATGTACCCTTGTACATTTACACACTTATTTGGGCCCTTTTAATTAAATTGAGATTAATTAGGCCTTAATTAGCCCTTTAATTCATTTACAAGCCTATTAAATTACATTTTTTGAGGGGGAAATCCGACATTGATTAATGCCTAAACATAACACTTTACATTGAGCAATGTGTGTTCCAAGTATAGGGAAGTGGGACCCATGGGTCCTCCCTAGACCTTTGGACCTAAATTTAAATTATGTTTTTGGCGGTATTTTAACATCTCTAAATCCATAATTCAATGTTGGCTTGTCATATTTGAATTTTCAAGAGAAGCAACCTAGCAATTTTATGAGATTCTTATGAGCATTCTTCAAGCAATCAAGGGCATTCAAGAGCAGAAATATTAAAAATTTATTGAAGCAATCAAGATCCATCCATCATGTCAAAGTCTTTTTGCATCATGCATGTTTTTGGAGCTAACATTGTGATGTAGGTTTCAAGATCTATTCAAGCATTCAAAGCATTATTCAAGTGTCAAGATCCGCATTCAATTCAACAATTTCATGCAAGTTGCAAATCTCCTAAGATCTCTATTATCAATGTTTCATGCAAGGGTTTGTTGAGTGGAAACATAGTTTTGTTTATTCTTCATTCCCTCTTTCATTCATTATTTCAATTCAGGGTTTGATTACCAAAATGGGGTTTGACTAAGGCAAACCCCCATTCACTAAAAAAAAAACATTTTTCTCTTCTGTGCGTGATTGCAGATTTAGGTTGAAGAAGACTTAAAGACCTTTTGAAGTGCAAAATTGCAAAGTTGCATTTGTTGTCACATTTGTTGTCATCTCATAGAAACTCAGATCACAAAGTTATTTCCAACTGTCTGATTGTGAAACCCGGAGGATCTGGAAGTCCAGACACAGGAGCAAAGGACCCATAAATCAATTTTGAAAAGCTCTACAAAGACCCATTCGTCTATAGGCAAATGAGTCCCAAGACAACTTCTAGAAATAGTTTTTTGTGACAGGTGCATAGTATTTTCCCTTACTAGATTTGCTAGAAGCTTTACTGTTTCTATTAGTCTTATGTTTCATCTACAAAATACACCCTTCACATGTCTTAAATGAATGCATTTTCTATTTTTAATCTTTCTCCCAAAACCCCTGTTCAGTCAGTTGTCACTATTTTTGTCAAAAGACACTCTGCAATTGATTTTGAGGTAGGTTTTAAGTGTCTTCCACTCATCCAATTTGCATAAAGTTGATTGTTTCTTGAAATATCCCTTGCTAGATATAACCCAAAACTCAATTTTGAACATTTGACATTTTGTCAAATGGTTGGCATGTAATCTGGTCTAAGACTGATTTCTGAGTGTGTATGTGTTGTTTGAAGCCTTGTTGGAGTGCTTAATGTTGCCAAATTAAAAGGAACATGTATATAAATGGTAAATAGAGATTGCATAAACATATAACACGAATTCCACTTCAAAAGTTGCCTTCATTCAATCTATATCAGGTCTGATTTACAATAATAACAGGTCTGATATAAAGTTATCAGAGCTGTATCAGCAGTATTACATCCCATACAAATGGAAGATTTATATTCCAAACATGCCAAGAACATACCTGATGATAGTTTGATGGTTTCCTTTGACAATACAACTCCAAATAAATTTGTTGTGGCTGATCCAGACCTTGAAACAAGACCAATATGAACTTTAGTAACCAACTAAAGACATGCCAACAAAGGCCGAACTAAATTTGCTCCTTAGTGGTCTGAAAACCCTAATTTCCAACTAGGGTTTGATTGAAAATGACACCCAAATAGTACGGCCAGCTGTTGAATGCACTAAAATGATGATATTTGCTGATAAGAAGCCCCAATATGCAATTATATTTTGATAACTCACTGCTGCAGTCAATTCTAGTTGCAAATTAACCTGTGATGAAGACCAATGAAGCCCAAATGGAAACCCTAGGTAGATTTCCCTATTTTGTGAACTGGGTTTTCGTTTAATTCGCTATCTTCTAAGGGATTTCGTTCTTAGAAGACCTGTATGCTACTGAAACCCTCTTCCAAAGCTCAAACCTACAATTTGCTTTTGTCAAAATGAGAATAGAATGCCCAAAAAAGAGCCCAACACATTGTTTTATAACCTCTCAAGTGTTTTTTTAATAAAAGTCAATAAAATAATTCTTGAGGGTCTTTTCTCATTAAAAGAAAGGGCTACTTTTAAAAACAACTTTGAGTTACTCGGATGGGGGGCACTTTTCACTATTCCTTTTATAATTTTCTGTTACTTTTCATTTTTTACTATTCCATTAAAGCAAACTTTAATATTTCTAATTTATCCCTTGATTCATCAACTAAACTCCAAACTAAAAGGCTTGTAAGCTCCCAGCTAAGCTCCACAGCCCTTGGTTGGGTCCCCTAACCATTTTGCTAACCTACGAGAACCCTAATAGTAGGCCAACCTCTGCTATAGTCTGAGTTGCCTAAGGAAGGGACATTACAGTCCTCCCTTCCCGTGATTGCTTGTCCTCAAGCAATCACATGCCAATCCATTGCTCCACTTTGATATACATGCCATATAACCATAACTCCTAAAGCAACTCACCACAATCATTGAGTACCAATGCACCATCCATGTCAATACCTAGATCCCAAATCGTCCTACCCATTTGGCTATAGATATCCATCATAATACAAGCAACACATACCACCCATTTGTAAGACAAGGCCATCAAAAAGACATGGAAATCAACTCCCATATTCACATGAAACAACTCATTAGGCCCCCAAATGTTGTCGTAACTAAGGTCTAAAGAGAGAACAAAGTCATACGGGTCATCATACATGTCAAAGAAACCCATATCATACTCCTTGTTGACCCAATGCATGTGCTTCCAAATAGGACAACTACTATCCCATAATGAATTAATGGGGATGAAATCAGCAATCAATGAATAGAAAGCAGCCATACTATAAAAAATAGGTCACATAACCATAGAGGAGTTATGTATGCCTTCTACACCCATCCAAGGCAACTTTTGAGTGGCTGGTCCACTATGAGTGCCATCAACAAAATCACCAACTAAAAATTCTGAAGTCTTCATTAAATCATCCAAATGAATGTCTTATCACCTTCTCAAGTGATTAGGGGTGGAAGTGGCTCAAGAAGTCTTCAACACTAAATGTCACAAAGCTCCAAGGTTCCTCATTGTATAATTCTTCAATCCTTTCCTCAACTTGTTCAACCCCTACACCTTTTGCCTTGTCATCTTGTACCCTAGGAATAGCTGCTATATAGGACTGATTTTTTAAATTATGCAAGGAGTGATTATGCCTACTCAAAAGTTGAAAAATATCGCCAATCTTTCTATCTTGATTCCTCACCAATTGGATGGCCATGCCTCTAATTCTAACCATTTGTAAATAGTCTTCTTTTATCAACTCCAAAGCCTCTTTGAAAGGGTGCAAATGCGGATGAGAAATAATATGTCCTATTTCTTTTTTTCTTTCCTCTTTGGGCTGTCCAGATGATATCTTTTTTGTGATTGCTATCCATCCTTGTTTCGTTGTCATGAATCAAAACAACAGTATGCAATCTGTTAATATAAAATGTGCCAACCCAAGTGTATGAAGGTAGAATACCATCATTAGACCCGTCTTCAACAAAGGCATAGTGATTTCCATCACTATAAACTATTCTAAACACTGCTGTACCAAAACTGAAGTCACACATTTCAATACCCAACAATGAAGAATCATGATCAAACCATAGAGAATAGTCTATCAAACAATCCACACACTCCCATATGAAATTCTCGTCAATATTAAATTGTGTCAACTCAATGGTTTGACCTGGCCTATCAAAAGGAGCCAATGTACCTTGCAAATCTGAATTACCACCATCTTCATTGCCACATTCATTCCTATCATCAATGGCTGGCCCATGATGATCAAGCACAACTGATTGCCTCATTCTTTTTACCATCTCTAGATGCTGTTTTGCTTGACCAGCCATTAACTTAGCTTTCCTTGCTTTCTCTAGCCAAATGTTAAGCTTCTCTTGTATCTTTTCCACACCTTCAAAGGTCTGATATACAAAATCAGATTGTGTAGTGCCCTGTTTTTCAACAAAATTACCATATCCCACACTCCAATTTGTATGCCATCATTAGTAGACCATGAGTAACTGTCATTCAAAGGTGTTAGCATGTTTATCTCCTGAGAATGCAAAACCATAGGACTGCTGTCCTCAAACAAATCAAGGATAATGTCATACCAATCCTTAAACTTTGTCATCCATCTCAACATTTAAATGCTTACCGTCAAGTGCCAATTCAATACAACTCTCTTCACATGCATAATGTATGCCTTCATGAAGCCAATCATGACCCAAAGCTATCATTGATTTGGCTGCTATTTGATGAGGCAAAGTATATTTGAGAGCTTTCATAATAATGTGTTTCCCATCATGCATGAAACTCAACTCCATTTCTTGTAGATCTTGGATGACCCTTTGAAAAGAATGTAACCATTGCATACCAAGTACAACTTCATTGTCCTTCAAATCAAGTACATAAAAGTCATCACAAAGAATATACTTACCAAAGACAACACTAAGCTTACTCACTTTCTTCTTGCAAAGAATAGCAAGTCCACCTGCTATAGTCACATCAAAGCCCTCAAAATCTTCATGAATGAATTGATCAACAACAACTGCAATTTCAAAACTAGAAGACATTTGCTTATCATCATCCATGGGGTGGTGAGTGTCACAAACTTGTTGAAGATGAAGCTTGGTTTGTTGTGCTATCAACTTAGCTTTCGTTGCCTTGTCAAGCCATCCCTCAAACATTTCTTGAGACAGTTTTATCTCAATTGCTCCAAATTGTCTAAAATCAATCCCATAATGAGATGCATCATATAAATTATCATGACCAATGCATGCATTTGGTGTACCAATCAAAGTATAATCAATATCACTTGTTTCCCAATGCTTAGCAGCTGCAATATCATGAGAAAGTGAGGATATACCACTACTGTTTAAAATAAAAAAACTAGGACTGATTTTACCTTTTCTTTCATTACCTAGGAAATCTTTAATGCAAGAGCACACTTGCATACACTTAGCAGGCCAATCTTGTAGCATATCAATTCTTGAAGCTATGACATCCTTATACTCAATCAAAGTATTGACATCATAAGGGTGAGACACCAACCCACAAATTGATTCACGCTCTTTTCCCATTGCTGTTATAAATTCAAATTGTGGGCAAATAGAAGTTCCCACCATCACCTCATGCTTATCTATCTTTTCATGAATGTCCAACATGCTACATTTCTTTTCACAACCATCTAGCTTGGATTTATGCTCATGTGATGTCACAATATTGCTGTCCCATTTTCTAATCCATACCATCACCTCCATAACTAATATGTTTTCCTTAACTAGCAAATTCCAAGGTGTAGTATGCAAGACAAACCAACAATTATCAAATTGCAAGATCTTCTTAGTAAGAAATCTCCAAGTCTTCCTAATTAGCTCTCCAAAGCAAAATGATTCATATGATCTTAGCAATTGTCCTTCCATTGTAGATGATGCATGACTAACCATAATGAAACCAATAATGTTCCATTCCACCCAAATGGACATAACACTTGTGGTTAATCCATCAAGTGTGTGACCACTATCATCATTTTTTTGAGCCTTCAAGGGGCTCTCTAAAAGAGGAAGGTCATGAATTTCATGATGCAAACTAGATCAAACTAGATTTTCTAAATCATTCCTCCTTCCTTCAACATGCTCTCCTTGTGGGCTTACTTGAAGAAGCTCATCCCTTGTGTATTCAACATCCACACATTCTTCCTTTGAAAGAAATAAGGATATAATGTGTGATTCTCTTTGTCTTCTTGTATTATCTATTAGATTGCAACTTTCCTTAACCACTTGTAAGTGTTGTCTTGCTTGGGCAGCAAGCATCTTGGCCTTGTTAGCTTTTATAGACCACTCATCACACAACCACTGTGTCCTTTTAACATCTTCCACAGTATGGTGAACAAAATCAGGACCTTTGTGGCTTGAATCCGCAACATATATTTCATGTGTAACATTCTCAACTTGAGTACCAACATAGGAAGATTTAGAAACATTATTACCTTCATGTCAAATAGATGCTACCTCGTGATTATAATTGTAGTTGCAAAAGTCAGAATAGGTGTCATACCTAGGTATCATATTTACATCTCTAAAGGGTTGGTCCATGACTGTAATCTCTTCCACTTTGTGATCACATTGAAGACTCAATGGTGCAATAGGTGACTCCTCATGAACCAAAGTTTTAACTTCTTTAGGATTCTCACATAATTATTGATTTTTGCAACGATCATGATCACTACTAGTCTGCAGATCACAAGCAAGTAATTCCTTTCTCTTTCCTTGTTCTTACACCTTTAGCTCTTCATTTTTCCCAATGATTTCTTTGCTATCTTTTGATTTTTCTTCCTTTCTTTGCTGCTGATATGGACTTGTAAACATCAAGTCAGCTTCAGCTTCATCCGGTATACCTAGAAATTGTGTAAATGATAACATATCTTGTATCTTTTGAGGAAGAGCGATACTTGTCATAGCTGGCCATGATGGCTTTATTTGTTGGCGAGGCATGAGAACTCTTAGTTGTTCTTGTAGATGGAGATGAACCATTAGAGTACCTAATTTTCCTTGAAAGTAAATCTTCTAAATGCTGCATTTTCCGAAGGATCTTATATTGTGTTTGTTCACTCTCTTCCAATGCCTGTCTATTGTTAAACAACCCTGCCATGAGGACCTATCTCGCTGTCCAAACTGAAAACCAATTTCAAATTGAAGTATACACAACTTGATTTCACCCAATAGGCTGGCAGGATCCAAGCTTTGATACCACTGAAATATCCCTTGCTAGATATAACCCAAAAACTTAGTTTTGAACATTTGACATTTCATCAAATGGTTGGCATGTAATCTGATCTGAGAGTGATTTCTGAGTGTGTATGTGTTGTTTGAAACCTTGTTGGAGTGCTTAATGTTGCCAAATTAAAAGGAACATGTATAAAAATGGTAAACAAAGATTGCATAAACATATAACATGAATTCCACTTCAAAAGTTGCCTTCATTCAATATATATCAGGTCTGATTTACAATAACAGGTTTGATATAAAGTTATCAAAGTTGTATCAGCACTATTACACCCCATACAAATGAAAGATTTATATTCCCAACATGCTAAGAACATACCTGATGATAGTTTGATGGTTTCCTTTGACAATACAGCTCCAAATAAACTTGATGTGGCTGATCCAAACCTTGAAACAAGACCAATATGAACTTCAGTAACAAATTAAAGGCATGTCAACAATGGTCGAACTGAATTTGCTTCTTAGTGGTCTGAAAACCCTAATTTCCAGCTAGGGTTTGACTGAAAATGACACCCAAATAGTACGGCCAACTGTTGAATGCACTGAAATGATGATATCTGCTAATAAGAAGCCCCAATCTACAATTATATTTTGATAACTCACTGCTGCAATCAATTCTAGCTGCAAATTAACCTGTGATGAAGACCAATGAAGCCTAAATGGAAAGTCTAGGTAGATTTTCTTGTTTTGTGAAATGGGTTTTCGTCCAATTCACTATCTTCCAAGGGATTTCGTCCTTAGAAGACTTGTATACTGCTGAAACCCTCTTCCAAAGCTCAAACCTGCAATTTACTTTTGTCAAAATGAGAATAGAATGCCCAAAAAAGAGCCCAACACATTGTTTTATAACCTCCCAAGTGTTTTTTAATAAAAGTCAATAAAATAATCCTTGAGGGTGTTTCCTCATCAAAAGAAATGGCCACTTTTAAAAACAACTTTGAGTTACTAGGATGGGGGACACTTTTCACTATTCCTTTTATAATTTTATTATTCCATTAAAACAAACTTTAATATTTGCAATTTATTCCTGGATTCATTAACTAAAAGACTCATAAGCTCCTAGCTAAGCTCCACAGCCCTCGGTTGGGTCTACTAACCATTTTGTTAACCTATGGAAACCCTAATAGTAGGCCAACCTCCACTATAGTTTGAGTTGCCTAAGGAAGGGACATTACATTTTTGTTAGAGTTATGTTGCATCTACATGAATTAGGTTTTAAGTTACATATTTGAGGTCATTTGCTATCCTATTTTCATCTCCCAAAAGTACATTTCAATCATATTTACCCTGTCCACACACATAAAAGAAATTTGTAGATCTTCCATAAAATTGACTCACCTAAGGGCTGAAAGTGAATTCTATCTTGGAGGATCTCATTTCTTGAATGAAATAGAAAATAGGTAGGTTCATTACACCCCATTTCGCCCTTTCTATTTATAGTAGGTTTGGTGAAACAG
Organism: Sequoia sempervirens; assembly: GCA_007258455.2. Classification (NCBI taxonomy): domain Eukaryota; kingdom Viridiplantae; phylum Streptophyta; class Pinopsida; order Cupressales; family Cupressaceae; genus Sequoia; species Sequoia sempervirens. The sequence goes on along the minus strand of VDFB02324389.1, from coordinate 15,585 downwards.
TCCAAATTTAGTATAAAACCCTATGTGTTTTGAACTCCACCTATTTTTCTATGTTTCAGTTTCATGTCTCTAAACTTAATGTAGGCACCACTACCAATATTTCTTGATACTTAAGTGATCACAAAAGAGACCACACGCTCTAAAAGTCGTCAACATGTACAATTTAAGTAACATTTGCTGGCACATTTTCTAATGGGAATAGTCATCCTTATTTAATATTCTATTAAGATAAAAACAAAAACAAAATTCAAAATTTATTTCCATATCTTCTTCATATACAACATATGCATTGCTATCATCCTTCTCAACTTCCATCACCATATGTTTTGTTTCCACTCAACACATTATGTTGTGTGAGAGTAGTTTGAATATTATAGTTTAATGATACATATACTATTGCTAAAATTTCTGGATTAGGTTGTGTCTGAATTTCTGATGCAAAAATTCAGACACAATCCAATCCAGAAATTTTAACAATAATCTAAATGGATTGTGGAAATCTACTATCACTAATTGATATTTACACTTTTTTCATTCTAGTCTTTCTTGGCCTATTTTAGTTTTGCTTGACAAAAATAGCTATATAGGTCAATGAGTTTGACTTGAAAACTGCGCAATTGAATCTTGATAAAGCATCATTAAAATAGCTACAGTTTTTTTATATTAAAAATTTGCATGGTAAACATTTTTATATTCTTTTGAAAAACAAAATATGTAATACATAAAGAACAAAAAATATAAGATGATCACCATGGTAACCAATTGTTTTTAATGTTACTTTCAATCAATAGATGTTAAGGTAGATGTTTTTCACTTTCTTTTATAAGTAATTGTTCGCTGCTTAATCTAATTTTTAAACACCAAAATTTTGAAAAATTTGAGACATGCTTTGTAAAACTAATTTCAATTATGATGCTTTGCAAAACACTTGAAAAATTATCATATAACTTACAACTTATAGATAGTATTGAGCATATTATGTTTCTAGAAATAAACATAATAGATAGTATTGAGCATAGTAATTTTATTTTGCATCCACATTTCAGATCACCCTAAGATAAATAATCTTAGCATAACCTCAACTGAATTGATGGGTGAAGTTTGAACTTCTCTTGGGTTAAACCTACATTAAACAATCTTGAAAACCCCTCTTGACTATGTTCCTAATTTCACCTACAACTAATGTGGTGTATCTTCTTCATAGACTTTTCAACAACACCAAATCAGCAAGACACAAACTCATGGAGCTCCTTGCTTTCCTATCAATATTTTTTCCTTTCATCATTAGTTATCCTAGAGGGTTTTGGTCTCGTAACCACTAACCATTGAACTCTCTCAACCAAGAGATCCTCTATCTCTAGTTTCCACAACTCAAAGTAGTATCCATTAAAATTTTCAACCTCCATTTTAGATATACTTGTCATGATTCACACAAATATGAAACTAAAGCACAAATGTACTCTCACTGAAACCACAAATTCCCCATGACAAGTGTCCTCAAGAATTAGTTACAACCAAACTCTAATACCAATTGTTGAAAAAAATGGGTGGATAATCTGATTTCTGGCAGCACCTCCTTACTCCAAAAACAAAACTATATCAAACCATTATCTCAAACCTTTATTTATAGACTTGAGCAATGGAAGAACCACTGATGGTTTCTAAAAGCATAAACCCAAACCCATGGGTCTACATCACCCATGGGACGCCAATGTGTGACCCTTCATGCGCCTTTGTGAACCTTCAACTATCCCGCTAACTTCTTCCCTCGCATGGCTCATTTGGTCCACCATGAGAATAGCGCCAAAGTTGCCACTCTTCAACTCCCCCTTGCAGTGGCCTTTTTTTTTGTCTTGTTGCAATCCCAAAATGATGTACAAAGCCCATAACATTCCAAAAGTAGCCAAAAATTGTCTACCTAAGTGTGATGTCCATCCCAAGATGATTACACTTAACCACCAACATTAGTAGTTAGTTATGCAAGGTGTACAATGCCTATCCCAACACCTTTCATAGTTGGTGGTGTAGCAACTGCTATTACATCTGGCATAAATCCATGTTTCTGTCAGCAATTTTAATTGGTGTTGAATAAGGAAGAATTTGGAGATTGTATGGCCCCTATAAAGATTAATGCCTCCCATTCTATTATGGTTTAATTTATTGTGGACTCATTCAACAGAAAATATATGGCCTTGTGAAGAGAGCCACAGAAGTTTCCTAGGGCATCCATGCTGTTTGTGTCCAGCCCGTGTGACAGGTGTCGCTACTTAAGCGCCTCTATGGCAGCTGTTGTGGTAATGGTGTTTTGTGAGAGATAGTGATGGGTGGGTTGTTTATGAATAAGAACTGGCATTAGAAGACTGCCAGGTGCTGGGTACTTGCAGTCAACTGTTCTCAGTTATTGCTACCATTTATAAACCTATTTTAGTCATTTAATAACATTACAATTTCACTTTCAATTTCTGATGAGAATTCAATTGACTAGTATGAAAATCCTAGACTGTGTGAGCTTGAAGGGCTGTGGAACCAATCAATTGCTGGCAAATAACAACCATACCAACTCAAATTCCACAGGGTGCAGCTAACAAAGGTATGCCTATAAGTTATGACTACTAAAGTACTAGGACCAAACTGATTCTCTATCATTGGTCTTGGCATGGAAAATTCTAATGTTTTGAATATATCTGCAAATTTTATAAGTAACTTTCGTAATTGTGAAGCTATATAATGACAATCAAGAATTTTACAATTTAAGAATCTGTTCCCTACTTGCCTGTATGCATGACTATCTCCTTATAAATTTTGAAGCATCATAAAACTAGCAAATTCTGAAATAAAAGCTGAAACTGACCTGTGGTAATCCAGCAAGGAGAGCTGCTGCAGTTGATCCACTGCATGGAGAAAGCGGATAATTTTTTCAAGATCAAATATACTACAAATCATTAAGGTAAACCTAAGGAGTGACCGGCATAGATCTAATAAAGATAATAAGGAAAATCCATACCTGCCTCCATGGTGGATTACTACAGAACATTTGGGAAAGAGCCAACTGTATGGTACGGAACTGTGCAACAAGACAGGTAAAAAGACAAGTAGCATTAATCAGTGACAGTTTTTATAAAAAATATATTTTTAAACTTTAACAACACCAAAATATAATTTAGAGTTAAAACAACCACACCTGACAGACCACGGTTTCATGATATCTTACCCAGCATAGCAAAGGAGTCTATTATTAAGTAGTAGCTGCCCATCTTCATCAGTCTCGGGAATGCCTTGGCATTCATGGGCACATGAATCTGGAAGTTTGTGTGTCCCCAGACACTCTCCAGCGAAAGATTTTATAGCAGCATCCAAAGGTCGATGGCCAGCTGTAAGAAAGATAACTCTGTAGCTTGTTTCTTCCAGAATTTTCGTCAATGATAAAAGCATACCTTCAGGATTTTCAATATATCCCATGCTAAGTACCAGAAACAAAACATGTGTCAGAAGGGAGATACAAGGATTCCAATGCAATATGCTTATGTTAAAATGTCATGGATCAACATCACCATTGTATGGATGTTGGAAACTGAACTACAGAAATACAATCTCTCATTTCATTAAGCATTACAATAAGATTTGATATGATTTGTTATACTTCATAAGTTACCATTGCTAACAATTATCGATTCTTTGATTAACTTAAAATACAGAGTTAAATCTGTATATAGCATCTAACACCTATATAACACTGATTTAACAAAAGTTGCTGTTTTTGGTGACACAGGAATAATAAGCTTGAGTAGATTTTAGTTTGATCATAAACTATGACAACAAATTCTCGCAATCATTTCAGTTGTGTGCATTTTAATGTGACGTTTCATAATACATCAACTGACTACTTGCTCAAGCGTCTGAATATTCTCTGTAAGCAAATAATGGTATAAAAACATACAAATTATCATGAATTGCATTTAAGCGATGCAATTGATGCAACTTCTGCTAACTGCTACACAATTATACAAAAATTGAAAAGCTTCCAAGATGTTTGTTAAGTTCAGAAGCACTCAAATATATATTTCCTGTTAAACAAACATATATTATTTGGAGAATCATACAGAGAGCAGGAAAGCTACCTCCCAATAGAGCTTAGTCCTATAAAGATGGGTTTGCAGCTGTTATTTGAACACTCTGCAAGGAAATTCCTTAGCCTGACTGGAATAATAGAAGGATTTAGACACAGTTTGATGGTATTCATACTTTCTCTCTCTGTAGGCTCCTCAACAGAGTTTTCAGAACCCTTTGGTTTTGGTAACTCCCATTCTGCTGGTGGAAACCAAAACCCACATACATATACATTTGGTGGCCAGTAGTCTGCCATTAATGGAAACACAGTTTTTTATAATTATAATAATTCAAGTTCTGTATTCTTTAATTTGCTTTGTAAAAAGTAAAACCAATAAAAACAGTAAAATATTTCCACGTACCAGGGCATTCAACCACTTCTTTGCTAAAACCATACCTGCAATATAGGAAATAAACTAACCAATATAAGATTTGATATGATAAATGTATCTAATTTATGCATCATCTAGGAAGTAGACCTAGTTCTTTCCCTGATATCAGAATGCACACAATTAAAAACCTCACAGTGCCAATTGTGAGAAGCCTAAAATTACCATTCGCAATTGTGCTCACATCTTAAGTGCTCCAAATATTATATTAAGCAATTATAAACATCAAAATGGTTAGCTTATGCACAGAATCAAAAACCTCGCAGTGCCAATAGTGAGAAGCCTAAAATTACCATTCCCAATTGTGCTCACATCTTAAATGCTCGAAATATTATATTAAGCCATTATAAACATCAAAATGGTTAGCTTATGCAACAGCAGTAGGTAAATCAATTATCTATATCTTCAAACTGATATGATACTCTTCCTGTCATAGGTGAAGACAAATAAAACCACTAAGTTTGATAAACCACAGATAGCATACTTTCTAAGACAAGCATTAAGCATTTCCATGTAGAGGTAGCCAAAGAAAATACACAGATAGCACCTCATTGCTAGTATCATATACAAGGAACATGGTATAGCAGCTTATGGGAGAGAGATAAGTTTTCAAATTCAAAGCTTCAAGTAGAATAGATCTCCCTTGTGCATTAGAAAAAAAGGGTTAAAGAACTCCTGGATAATATTACAGCTACAAGATCATCACTAAGAGTATTTGTAGAAGTTGTTAATTCAACCCACAAAACTCATAAATCACCTGCAACTGCTACGTTCCACCAAGTTTCCAATACGGGGGGGACGATGGAATGGTGGGACAAGTTTCGGGGATGGCATTTTTTTAGGGGATTTTTGGGGACGGGGGGATGGCTATATATATATATATATAGAGAGAGAGAGAGAGAGAGAGAGAGAGAGATTTTAAAAGTATAGGGAAATTTCAGATATTCATATGAGTAATGATAATCATAACAATGAACATTCATAAAGTTGCAAATGTAATCACCAATCATATTGACATATGCATCATAGAGTCGAACAAATTAATACTACAGCTACTTAATTGCTTCCATGGACCATAATTCATGTCAAACAGTCAATGTGCATATGATATAAAATAATAAAACAACTAAAGGTTACAAGTTTGCACTACAAATGTCAAAATGACAAAGTCACAAGTGTCCAAAACATAGTAATAGAAAGCATGATGCCTGCCTCTACTCGGCATTTGCCAAAATTGCATTAAAATTAGACCCAGAGTCTGAGTCATTGGCACTATGAGTATGAGAGGCTGGCTCATCTAATGGAACTCTAACCAATCCCACTTGTGTCTCCTCATCAATTTGTGCGATGTCCTCTGGATCAACATCCCACCATAATGCTGGAGTCTATTGATAATCAGGAGTCTGACGATCTTGGAGTCGCAGAGCACTATGCACAACCACTAGTTTCTTTGCTTGTCTAGAGGTCAGCCTATTCCTCTTGACGGAGTGAATAAAGTTGTATGTTGACCAATTCCTTTCTGCAACAAAGGAACTAGCAACCTGTGAGAGGAGACAAAAACTAAATTAGTAATTTACTAATTAGGGCATTCAATTATGATTATATAAATGTTCAACACTAATCTAAATCAAATTATGTTAATGTATTAGTATTACTCGTGAAAGGAGGCGAATAGCAAGGATCCTCAGTTGAGGTGCATCCTTCCCATGCCATGACCACCATCCAATAGGATCCCTTTGAGCTATTGTAGTTCTATCTACCTTGGCCTTTGGCTTGCCGAATGTTGGACCATGAAGATTAACAAAGTCGGTGAATTGTGTACAAACTAGACTTGCCTCCTCAACTGAATACATTTTTGCAAGGGCCCTCATAAACCCATCTTTCACCTCATCATCATCACAAGGAGGCATCCTACCAGGTCTTGGTACATACCATTTGAGATTAAGAGCAAAGGCTGCCATATGAAGCGGGGTATTCATAGTGTTCCACCGCCGCATCACAATGGGCTTAATCTCTTGCTCATATAATCTCAAATTAGGATCCCTATCAGAAATTGATTTCTTCATTCTTCCAAGCATTGAGTCAAATGTTTTATAAATCTCTCCAAGACTTGGAGAGTCTGTATCAGCATATCTTATGACATCCACAATTGGTGAAATGATGGAGCAAATATATCCGCAAACAAAAATTTGAAAAAAGACAAGTTAGAACTTAGAAAATAAAAAAATATTAATAATAAAATCATATTTTATTTTATTTTTTTATAAAATTAGTAATCAATAACAAATTAATTTTTTTTACCTCACATTGGATCACCGAGTATCATCAAGAATTTTTTGTTTAATGCTTCTCCCTTTTGCAGTGCTTGCCATAGACCATCTATTCCACTCTGAATTAACCATCATCAACTATAGAGCCTCCTGCACCTCAAGAGTCCTCTCTAACAAAATAAAGTAGTTGGCATACCTTGTCTCTATAGGCTTCAGAAATTCTTTCTTCGAAAATGTCCTAAAGAGAGCAAGTGAGGTGTGATGGTTGCAAATAAACATCTGAGTATCTCTAGCCTCTACAACCACTTGGTGCACCCAATCTATCTTCCCTATGTCTTTCAATGCACTATTCAACGCATGAACACAAGAAGGGGTCCAAAAGATGTGCTTTTAAGCACTCTCAACCATCAAACCTACTAATTTGCACATGTGCTGAATCAGTAACCATGTCATGTCCCCGAATTGGAGGTATATTAAATTAATTATTTATTAAGTTATTCCAACAAATTAATATCATAAGGGATGACTTATTATTTAATTAATTTAATATAAAGTGACTTAAGTGACCTGAAAATAAAATAATAAAATAATATTTCTTCTAAAAGCTTCTTTAAAATGCATTGAGAAATCTATTTAAGAAGTTGTTGGCTAAGCATTTGGACACACTTGATTTTGGAATTCATTACTCATTACTTGCGTGGTAAGAAGCTAAAGTTTAATGCTTAGCTCACTTGAGGGTTTGAAGACTCTAGAGTGCTAGGTTCAGTTGTGAAAGATCAACCCTAGCTGGAGTTGAGAAATCCATCCAGGGTTTCTACCTGCGCTTCATTGAAGGATTCATCTTGCAATAGTTGCTGTATTATTGCAAGGGTTTGGTTTGTAGTAGTTGTTGTATTGCTGCAAATTATTTCTACAGGTTTGCTATTGCCAAATTTAATGGCTTCTAGCCAAATTTGGATAATTCGATTTGGAGAAAATATTTGTTGGTGTTGACAATCATTTCAATTGTGGAGAAGGTCGAATCCTATAGAGGTTAAGTGCAGATTGTTGATCAAATTTCATTGAAGAGAGTAGATGCCATTCTCCTTAACATTATAGCGCTATAATCTAGGTTGAATTCTCCTTGAAGAAAATCGTGGCAATAAAGGAACTGTTAGCGCTGCCAAGAGAGACCAGAATAAGACGAATTTGGTAGTAGAGGTTAATATTTCAGTCTAAAGGGATTATTAGAGTAACTGGAGGTGCATGGCTCATAGTGGTAAAATTTCCAGTCAAAGGAAGAAGATCAAATTTATTCAAAGCTTTAGGACAGCTTGGGAAATATTTTCAGAAGAGACAAAATAAGCTAGAGACAAGAATTGAGGTCAAAATCCAAAACAAAGAAAGAAGAGCTATCGAGTCCTATCTAATTGCCTGCTAGCGCATCATGTAGAATAAGGATCACAGGAGCAGCTTTGCAAAGGACAAGGCAATATCGATCTTATTCCTGCCACCACCTCCTTCCACAAAGGAAAAACAAATCGAATAAGACAGGAAGACATCTCCTTCGATTTTTATAAGAAATAATTGTTGCTTTTGGGAGGCGTCATCTTGCTGGGCAAGTCGGGAGTTGCTTGTTCAGAAATCGATTTACATTGCAATAATCAGGAGCTGTGTATTATATCTGGAGACAAGTTATAATCAATAGAATCAATCTCTTAACATCTTTGGAGCTGATTTAGAAGATTCAACACATAGCTTAGAGCTCAATAAGACAAATGTTTAATAAAAGACAAACTCAAGGTTGCGCTAGAAAGAGATGAAGTGGAGGACGTCATAGTGTTGAAAGCCGATAGAAGGCCAGGTGCATTTGTCAACCTGGTGGTTCTCTAAATCAAACCCTGATTTGTTTTTGTGTTGTTTTTGAAATTTTTCGATTTTTTGGTGTTTTGAGGTTTTACAGGCCAAATATGAAATTTGCGATTTTGCAAGAAAATGATGAAAAAATTCTAAATAAATTCAAATTGCATAGAAGAACTCAGATCTTGCTCAAGCAACATAGGCGTACTCATCTATTATTTTATTTGAGCTTTTACAATGCGCAAATCTTAACAATAAAGCAATAATTGGAATTTTATCAGATAAAACCTGGTATTTAATGGCGGCTGCAGCTGGAAGAAAAATGTACGGCCAGAATGAATGAAGACTTCTCTGGGCTCCAAAACCAATGCACAACCTCTGTTAACCAAGGCGCCCACTAACCCCAAACCAGAAGCTGAGAAGGAGAGGCGTTCTTCTGATAATGAAAATGTACGGCCCCTGCTGGTACGGCCTGTACAGCAGCAGCATTAATTGCAGTACGGACTTTGGAAAATGTGCCAAGTTTCTAATGAATGACTTCTGAAGAATTCGCCTTTACTGCCTGGTGTTATTCTTTGTAAATCTCTGCTAAAATAATTCAGTATTCTCAAACTGTGATCTCTGGATGAAATCACCAAGTGCCAGCTTCAACTGATATTTCACAGCCTCAGTCTGCCTGATCTCTGAAGAGGTTACGTTCTCCAGAAACGATCGTCTGCCAGAAACCCTAGGGTTTGCAAACTCCAAAGCTCAGATGCTCAGTAGACAAAATTGAATAATAAACATGATAGTTCGATTTTGCCTTGGGAAGAGCAATATATCCTCCTTTGAAAAGTTCGACCTAATTCTTCATTAAAATAATCATTTAAATAAATGATTTAATTTTCACTTTTGACTTAGGAGAAATAATTAATCATTGGCGTCCCCTTTTTAATGAATATAAATACTCATTAAGTCTCCTTTTAATAATATATTATAAAGTATAATTAAATACTTTATAACTAGCCAAATAATTAAATATTTTAATATTTCAATAAAGTGACTTTATTATAAAGTCAAATTATTAAATATTTATTAACTCAATAATTACTCCTTATTTCTCCGTCAAGTCACCCAACTGCTGAACTGGGTCGAATCTGAGCTGAATAACTGCACCAGGTGCCCTGCCCGAAATAGCAGCTTCCGCCTGACCTAACTTTCTAAAAATAGAAAGTTCTCTGAAAAGACTCTCTGGAGAATTCTGCGAAAGCCCAACCCGACACCCTGCAAAATGGAGCTAACCAACACTGAGCAACTGCCAAAATGGATCCTCTGAACACTCCTGTCAGCCTACGAGGATCGAATGATAGGCTAACCTCGTCACCAGCTGTGCTGACTAGAATGGGGACATGATACCGCTTCTCCCTCAAATTGTTTGTCCGGCACCAACTCGATGTCGTAAAATCGCCTCTGACTACCATGTAGCATCCTCAACTGGCAAATCTCTCCACTTGACCAGATATTCCCTGATCACACGCCTCCGAAGGTGTCTCTCTCTCATATCAAGGATGGCCTCAGGTACTAGTATCAGTTTCCCTTCATCATCAAGGGGTGGCAAAACTGGAGAGGGAACAACATGTTGACCCAATGCCTTCTTCAGGCGAGAAACGTGAAATACATTATGGACCTTGCTATCAGCTGGCAAGTCCAACTCATAAGCAACCTCGCCCACTCGTCTGACAACACGAAATGGACCATAGTAGCGAGGTTTTAGTTTCTCTACCACTCTTCCTGCTACAGAGTAGACCGACGATAATGGCCGCAAATACGAGGTACAATCTATATCACCCACCTCAAAATCATACAACTTCTCTCTCGAATAGCATACTGCTTATGCTGATTCTGTGCCTGCTGGATATTGTCTCGGAGAGACCTCAAGATGTCCTGCTGACTCTGCATCATATCACCTGCACTCGGCACTCTGCTATCGCTCAAAATCAAATCCAGAAGATTGGGCGCCTCATACCTGTACAACGCCATGAAGGGGGTCATCTGTATCGTCATATGGTGAGTCGAGTTATAACAATACTCGCACAAGTAAATCCATCTCACCCAAGCTCTCTGCTGACCAGCTATATAATTGCGCAAATAACCTTCCACCCATTTATTGACAATCTCGTCATTCATCGGGTCTCATGTGGATGGTAGTCGGTACCGTGTCGTACTTGGCCCCACAAAGTCAACAACTCTAAAAGTTGCTCATGAACTCCACGTTCTCTATCGCTGACTATCGTCCGAGGCAATCCATGCAATCGGAAAACCTCTCTGAAGAACAACTCTGCAGTCTGCGATGCTGTGAAAGTAGTCGTAATCGGGAAAAAGTGGGCATACTTAGTCAACCGATCGACCACTACATAAATGCAATCTTTACCCTGGGCTTTCGGCAAACCCGTGATAAAGTCCATAGATAAACACTCCCACTTCCTATCAGGTACCGGAAGTGGCTGGAGTAATCCAGCAGGATAAGTGTGCTCCTGCTTGTTCTGTTGGCACACAAAACACTCACGGACATACTGCAAAACATCAGTTTTCAGCCCTTTCCAAGTAAACCGTTCCCGAACCAATTTGTAAGTCTTGTAGTATCCAGGATGGCCCGCCATAGGAAGGTCGTGAAAGGCTCTCAAAACTGTAGTCCGCACCTCAGAGTCAGGAACCAAAAGAATCCGCCCCTTGTAAATGATCAAGTTATCTACAACAGTATACCTGTCGTCCTGCTCTGTCCTGTCAATGATGCTAGAAGCCCATGGGTTCTTAGCATACTCAGCTATAATCCGATGCCTCCAATCCTCTGTGATCTGTGCTAAGGCATTCAACTGGGGTCTGCGAGACAAGGCGTCAGCTACTATATTCTGCTTCCCCTTAATGAAAGTAATATCGAAGTCATATGACTGCAGTTTACTGACCCATTTTTGCTGCCTCTCATTCAAGTCTCGCTGTCCAAGGAAATGTTTTAGGCTGTTATGATCTATGCGAACACTGAATTTGCTGCCTACCAGGTACTGCCTAAACTTAGCCAATGCATGCATAATGGCTAACATCTCCTTGTCATAAATACTGTAAAATCTCTCGGGACCCCTGAGTTTCCTGCTCCCAAATGCAATCGGATGACGCTCCTGCATCAAAATGGCACCAATGCCCTCTCCTGAAGCATCACAGAATAAATCAAATGACTTAGTAAAAGTGGGGCAATGCTAACTCGGACATGAAGTCATGATCACTGTGAATCTATCAAAGCACTCTGCTTTGTGGTGACCAATAAAGCCCCTTCTTCCGTCAAGTAGGTAAGAGTGCGCGTGGCGTGAACCCACTAACAAATCTCGTAGAATACACACAACCCAATACCTCGAGACGCGTAAGGTTCTCGAATGCCGACCGATCAACAATAGCTCGGACCTTTTCAGGGTCCATACTCACTCCCTTGGCACTGATGATGTGCCCCAAATATAACAACTCCTCCATGCCAAGCTCGCACTTGGATTCCTTAGCATAGAAAGACTCGTCTGCTAAGATACCCAAGACTGTGTCCAAATGAGCCAGATGCTCATCCCATGACCTGCTATAAACCAAGATGTCGTCAAAGAAGACCAACACAAATCTCCTCAACTGAGCACTGAAAACCCTGTTCATAGTCGCCTGAAAGGTGGCTGGTGCATTGGTTAACCCGAAGGGCATAACCAAGAACTCGAAGTGACCGCAATGACACCGGAAAGCGGTTTTCTCAATATCCTGCTCCCTCATCTGTATCTGATGGTACCCTGACCTCAAATCAATCTTCGTAAAGAAGATTGCTCCATGCAACTCATCTATCAGCTCATCAATGCGCGGAATGGGGTACCTATTCTTGATGGTTCTTTTATTGAGCTGCCTGTAATCAATGCACATCTGAAGTGAGCCATCCTTCTTCTTCACCAATACAACCGATGAAGCAAAAGGAGACTTGCTAGGTCTGATATGACCCATAGCCAACAACTCATTAATGGTCTTCTCGATCTCATCCTTGAGTCGTTTTGGATGTCGGTAGGGAGTGATCATCACGGGCTTGGCGCCCTCCTCCAACTCAATAATGTGCTCCGTACCCCTGTCTGGCGGTCTACCAGGTGGAATGTCACTAAACACTTTGGAGTGTTTAGTCCTCAGAATCTGTATGTCAGGGTGGTATTCACCCTTCTGCGGCTCCTGCTGGGCTGGCATCAACATGCACTCAGCCGCCCAGTCAACCATATCATGACGAATGAGCCTCTCCATCCGCCTGAATGAAACCATCCTAAGATTACTGTCCCGTATTGCCTTGATGACATGTGGTCTTCCGTCAACCTTGAATTTCATCTCCATATCCCGTAGGTTGAGCGTGAACTCACCCAAATCATGTAACCATGCCATCCCCAATACCACATCTGTATCACCCATATTAACAACATAGAATTCAGTCTTGAATTCATAGTTGTTCAGTCTCATCGGAAGATCAGTAATCTTTCTGTCACACCTGAGAGTGTATCCGTCAGCTACCTTGACTCGGATACCCTCGAAAGCCTCTGTCTGGATACCACGTCTCTCCACTAAACGTGCATCAATAAAATTAGTGTAGCTCCCGTATCCAACAAAGTAATCACCTTCTGTCCCGCTAAGAGTCCACGAAGTCGAAATGATCCATCTCTCTGAAGGCTGGTCAAATGGGCTTCCTGTAGCTTCCTTCCACCTTCATGTTCAACTTCATTTTCGGACCTCTCATCATCTGAATGCTCGGAATCAGCTTGCTGGTCTGACAGATCAGATTGCTCTTTGCCCTCGTAAAACCACTCCATTTGGTTATTTTTGACTTTCGGACGAAGTGGGCATATGTGTTTTTCATCATAGGGTTCCTTGCACCAAAAACACAACTTTTTCTTACGTAATTCATTCAATGTTTCTCTGTCAAACGGTGGTGCATTCTGTCTCTTCGGATCCTGTTGATCCTTCCTCCTGTCAAAGGGTCTATTTCTGTCATTGTTTCTATCGAAAGCCCTGTTGGGTCTCGTGTATGGAGTGGACCCTGAATTGAACTTGCTGCGAGGTGCTGCAAGTTCCATGCTTCGTGCCTTCCGCATGGCCTCCTGAAGTGTGGGAGGGGCAAAAGCCTTGACCCAACCTCTCATGGGTTCTGTCAAACCCTCAACAAATAATATAATGAGTCTCCGCTCTGAAATGCCAGTCACCATAACTGCAACTCTCTGAAACTCACCTATGTATGCATCCAAACTGCCTGTCTGTCGGAGCTGAGCCAACTCTCTGAAATACAGTTCTGGATCCTTCTTATCGAATCTCTCTATCAGTCTGCTGGTGAATTCCTGATAGGTATTGACCACATGATGGCCTAACGTATACATGCCATGGTGCCACCAATCATGCGCTACTCCGTCCAGATGTAAAGTGGCAAATTTAATTGCCTCATCCTCCTGCATAGGCCTAAGTGACAAATAATTGTCCAATTTCTGGACCCAAGACCTAGCTGATGTCTTCTCTGACCCATCAAAATATGGCAGCATAATCTTGCTCACTGCATACTGCAAGTCTCTATTCACCTGTGGCTGCTGCTGCTGCTGCTGTGGGGGGCTACGATCAAATCTACCTCCTCCTCTGGGTTTATAGACATCTATAAACTCATGAAATGTAAGTGCCTGTCGGATCTCAGGCGCTAAAGACATGTACTCGCCATGAAATCTCGTCAAGTCTGCCACTGACATACCATTCTGTGGCTGAAACTCCTGATGCCGGTGATGCCCTGCCCCTCGAGTCTCCGAGGTGAGTCTCCCCTAGGTAAGGGCTATCCTCCGCCTACGCCCTCGGAGTATAGATCTGGAGATGGTCGCTTCAGGCTGATGCCAATGGCTGTGGATCACCGGGTACCCGCTGCCTCGTCCAATCAATGAAGTGGCTGCGGTGGGCGCAGTAATCGCCTAATGGTACCCATCACCGAGACATCATATCCATCATATTATCGCGGTTCCTTCGAACTCCCCTCATCTGGCGGATATCACCCTCTTCGCGATGTGCCTTCTCGATCTCACGCAGTTCTCAGGAATCCTTACCCATCTTCGCCATTAGGCTGCAACACCGTTTTCACTACTCAGAACTGATCAGAATCCCCAAGTACCCCTCGACACTGCTCGACTTCTGTAGTGAATTGTCCAATCCTCGTCTTTGCCTGTTCCTACGCCTCTCATATACTGAATAGGATCTCGGCTCATGAAAAGGCAAGCAAAAAGCACTCTGAATACTGAAAAGCACTGAAAAAGCACTGAAAAAGCACAGGATGGCAGGAGATCTGTGCTCTGATACCACTGTTAGAACCCTGATGGTTCTCTGATTCAAACCCTAAGTAATTTTTGAAGGTTTTTGCAAGTTTTGATTTTTTTGTGTGTTTTTGACGTTTTCACAGGTAAAAATGAAATTTGCGATTTCTCTAGGAAATGATAATAAATTCATAAAAATTCATAGATGTATTGAAAGTCTCAGATATTGCTCAAGAAACACAGGCGCACCAATACTTTATTTTTATTCAAGGTTTTACAACGCCAAAACTGAAGGTAGGAAGCAATACATGAAATTTTAAATAAAAAAAAACCTGGTATTTTAATGGCGGCTGCTGTAGCTGATTATGGTACGGCCAGAATTTAATTGATGGATCTTCCAGCTCGAATCCCAATGCAAAATGTCCAGTAAACCAAGCGCCCCAGTTGAGAATCACCAGAAACAGGAGAATGAAGGCGTTTCCTCAGGAGAGATGAATGTACGGCCTGAAAGTACAGAAGTACGGCCTACTGCAGCAATTAATGAAAAGTACGGCCTCCTTGGGATTTGTGCCAGATCACTGAAAACTCGACTCTACTCAAGTCGCCTGTGTCTGCTGAGGATATCCTCTGAAAACCTCTGCCAAAATGGATGTGTAAGCACAATCTGTGATC